>VIAB01002557.1:124501-140067 GCA_009801035.1 Oophaga pumilio | reverse complement strand
CGGGATCGCTGGTGAGTCGCTATGTGTAACGGGACCCTAAGTGTTTGCTTGTTGTTGGGCAACTCACACAGGAAGTTGCCCAATAACAGCAGTGAGGGAGAGTTTAAAGGAAGCCTATAGGGCTTTTCATTGAATAGAAAAAAGGAAAGGAAATGTCTTTAGAAATAAATGTTTTAATACTTTTAATTAGCAAATCACAATCCTTTAGTCTATAGAGGTAATTATAGAATTAAAATGGCTACCATCTCATCACAGTGACAGGTGCCTGTGAGCATGGGCATTAGGAAGCTTTGCTGACGTGACCTGAAGATACCTACATCTTGTACTGTCATTCAGAAACACAGGGTGGACAGCAGTTTCAGCGGACTCTTCGTACCTCAGCACTAGTGATATTTCTAGTACTAGATCAGAAAGTCATGATGGACAGCAGTGTGAGCATCCTCTTTGTTATCTCCAGGGTCAACAGCAGTGTGAGCAGCCTCTTCTTACCTCAGCACCACTGGTGTCTCCAGTAATAGGTCCCCAAGACAGGCTGGAAAATCAGTGTGAACAGCTTCTTCTTACCACAGAACCCCTAGTATCTCAAGTATTATATAAAAAAGACTTGGTGGACAACAGTGTGAACAGTCATAATTCAGCACCCATAGTATTTCCAGTTTTATATCAGAAATACAGTGTGGACACCAGTGTGAGAAGCCTCTTCTTACCTCAACACTCCTGGTATCTCAAGTATTAAATCAGAATATCTACTTGGAGTACATCGTGCTACACATGAAGGGATGTGGCAAAGGTTTTCTACTGCACATGCTCAAAAGCACCTGTTCTATTAGTATTCGGAGATCAGTTTCTGTCAGTGTAATGAAGAGGGAGTTAAATTAAAACATAACTTTTAAGGAGTCTGCCTAAAATTTGACAACCAATCAATATCCAAGACAATAAAACATTATGGTCACAAAGTGAAAGCGCTCAAGTTAAACTGTGCTCAAGTTAAAAATTGGTTTGCTCTCACCAACTTAAGTTCATTGCCTCCATTTTTCATCCATCATTGATGAGAAAAGGAAGCGGAGGGGGCCTAATAATGGGATAAGGTTAGTATAGATCCCTATATTTCTCCTTGTCGTGCCCCTGCTTATCTCCCGCCCTAACAAGGGCAGTACCCAAGTGTGAACCTGCTCCTCAGTTGCCCAAATAAACAGTGTAACCACCCAACACGTTTCTCCCCCTGTTCAGGGGGTTCTTCGAGGGAAAAACTGAGAATAAGCTTAATGGGTACTTGCAGTGGCAAGTAATACCTGGCTACCTGACTATCTGTGTCAGTGCCCCTGTCTAGGGAAAATTGGTCTAATTTTCCCTAGACAGGGGCACTGACAAAGATAGTCAGGTAGCCGGGTATTACACTTGCTATTTCCTCCCCAGCCAATGGTTTTGAGAAATTATGTATAATTTGCTTCCTCTCTACAGGGGAGGTGCCTGAGCAACCTTCCTGTTACAGTCTATGTTGTGTAAGATCGCTTACCATTGCAGATCCTGCCTGCTGTACTCTAAGTACAAATCCTGCCTGTTGTACTAAGTACAAATCCAGCTTGCTGCACTCTGAAGCAAATCCCGCTTGCTGCACTCTGAAGCAAATCCCGCTTGCTGCACTCTAAAGCAAATCCTGCATGCTGCACTCTGAAGCAAATCTCACTTGCTGAACTCTGAAGCAAATCCCGCTTGTTGCACTCTGAAGCAAATCCCACTTGCTGCACTCTAAAGCAAATCCTGCATGCTGCACTCTGAAGCAAATCCCGCTTGCTGCACTCTGAAGCAAATCCCACTTGCTGCACTCTGAAGCAAATTCCGCTTGCTGCACTCTGAAGCAAATCCATGACTAAGGGTGCTTAGACACCAGAAACGTGTTGTTAACGCAATGTGATAACGCAAATTTTGTACTAATTATGCTGATGTTTTTATCCTCTGCCAGAGAATATTTTAAGTGAATTAAATTTACTTCTTCACTTCATCGTTGGACATCTGTTTCTCATTGGAATCACTTTACGCCAAGACACGGCAGTCCCGTGCTCCAAACTACAAGATGTCTTAAAATGGTGAGCTGGACTTTTTCTTATCTAAACTCCTGGGCTGTCTAGCATGAACTGCATGCTTGATATCCCCAGAGTGGTTCAATGATATTGAGGTCAGGAGACTGAGATGGCCACTCCAGAACCTTCACTAGGTTCTGCTGTAGCCAATGACAGATCGACTTGGCGCTGTGTTTTGGATCGTTATCATGTTGGAACATCCAAGCACGTCCCATGCGCAGCTTCCAGGCTGATGATTGCAAATTTGCCTCATGTATTTGCTGATAATGTGCTGCATACATCTTTCCTTCAACCTTGACAAAGTTTCCTGTGCCTTTGTAGCTCACACATTCCCAAAACATCAGCGATCCACCTCCGTGCTTTACTGTAGGAATGGTGTTCCTTTCATCATAGGCCTTGTTGACCTCTCTCCAAATATAACGTTTCTGATTGTGGCCAATAAGTTCAATTTTGGTCTCATCACTCCAAATTACCTTGCTCCTTAAGTTTTGAGGCTTGTCTCTGTGCTGTTTTGCATAATGTAGGCAAGGTACTTTGTGGCATTTGCGCAGTAATGGTTTTCTTCTGGTGACTCGACCATGCAGCCCATTTTTCTTCAAGTGCCTCCTTATTGTGCATCTTGAAACAGCCACAACCTGATAGTTTTCAGCGGATGTTATTTGTGGGTTTTTCTTTGCATCCTGAACAAATTTTCCTGGCAGTTGTGGACAACATTTTTGTTGGTCTAACTGATGGTGGTTTTGTTTTTACAGAGCCCCTGATTTTCCATTTGTTAATCACAGTTTGAACGCTGCTGACTGGCATTATCAATTCCTTGGATATCTTTTTGTATCCCTTTTCTGTTTTATACAGTTCAACTACCTTTTCCCATAGATCCGTTGACAATTCTTTTGCTTTCTCCATGACTCACAATCCAGAAATGTCAGTGGATGGATGAAAGATGCAAGAGTCTATCTGGATTCCAGAAACTCACTCTGCTTTTATGCACACACACTGATTACAAGTCAACAGGTCACACGTGAGGATGTGACCTTTAGTAGCCATTCAAACCCATTTCTGTCAACTTCTGGGTATGTTATCAGGCCAAAATCACCAGGGTATGTAAACTTTTGATCAGTGTCATTTGGATGTTTTGGTTTGTCATTATGATTTAAAAAGAGAGAACACAGTAGTTTGACAATAATTGGCTTCACCAAACCACTAACTATGAGAGGAGAAAAACGTTTTGGCGTTATCATTCAAATTCTCTGAAAAAAGGCCAAGAAAGCAAAAATTCTGCCGGGGTATGTAAACTTTTGAGCACAACTATATATGGGCTTTATAATGCAACATTAATTTTCTTATACTTAGAACTGCTGAAAAGTAGGTACAGAGTTTAAAGGCATTCTCAATTGGAAGAATCACTTCTGATTACAATGGTCCCCAGACAAGATGATCACTAGACGTATCTCAGCTTTGACCTCTCACAATTTGCTATAATTTGTAGGAAAACCTTGCAAAAAGTGATCAGTGCTACCACAGGTGAAATGTAGCATTATACATTTATCATAGATATTTCTGGGTTGTCTGCCCTATAGACAGAGAGGACAGATCTTTCAGATAGAGACATTATTTAGAGATAACAGTCCTGAGCAGGTAATATTCTCTTTTAACTGAGAATTTCCCAGTAGTGCAGCAGAGTACATGAATTTACTTTTTATCAACCAGACACCCTTTTTAAGATATTTTGGACTCACAACGAGTAGTAGCTTTTGGCATCATCTTCGAGTCAAAATCATGCTACTTATTCATTAATGTCTGAGGCAGAGCTGGTGTCTCTCTCATACCAGACTCTAGCCATTTATCGTCAACTGTGTGGCATTTTAATAAACATATTGCACACAACTCTCAGATTGGTGACAGCGTTACATAGCACCAGAACTTATCGCTGTACGAGTACCTGATAAATCCGCCTCATTGAGAAGAACCAAGCTGCCAGAGTAGAGAATAGATTTACATTGATATTTTTTAAGGTAAATTGAACATTTTTTTGCTTTATGACTGAGTTAATCATTGATTTCTCTTATTTTGTAACTTGAGCAGGCATTCACCTCAAAATCGTAACATCTATTCAATAATGTTTCTTAATGGTGACTGGCAGCCTCATCCTGACAAAATGATTGGAAGATTGTTACAGCAACAGTCATTTTTATAAAATCACTGATTATTCATATGATTATTTCTAGTTAATTATGCTGGATGATACATTTGGCAAATCTTAAGACATTTATGTCCAACTTTACATCTCTGGCTGATTTTTAGACCGATTTATGTGCCAAAATGTGTATTTGTACATAACACTGACTGATACCAGGGAAATTCATCTTTGCTCTCCTTAATGGAAACTCAGGCAAGTAGAAAGTCACTTTTCAGCAATTACCATCAGTCAACAAATGGATTATGGCGCATGACATATGTTTATGCAATTAATGATAAAGTAATCATTGCTACCTCCCCCAATTACAGAACATACAACCAACTAATTAGTCCTTGCAACGCTCTAGAAATAGACACATACTTAGGCTATAGAGCCAATTTTACAACACTAATATATTATTTTGAGACCAATTATTCAGGCAATAATCCAGCCAATACTTCTAACGCAAGCTTTCAAAAGGTCATTAGAATTTTGTTGGAAATTGCAACGTTTGCCAAACTCTGTGATTTAGCACTGTATGATATTAGTAATTTTGCTTAGTCCCCCATTACACATATAATGATCCCTTAGAAATTACCAAGTAACAGGTTTTAATTTAGTCTGGGGAAATTACAGTACATTTCGGCTATACAGTACAAGAAAAAGTATTTGCCCCATACAACGTGTCCACTGTTACTGGACTGTAGTCACATTGAATCATTTATAACTTTCAAGCAAAATGTCACATTAAACAAAGGAGTCAGTGGGAGTGCACAGTTTGAGTTATTCTGTTTTTGAGATTTAATACAATCATTTTATTACTATACTGTATATTATTATTCTCCTCCATACATCTGTGACATGGTCTCCCGCTACCTACCCACACGCAACCTTCGATCCTCTCAAGATCTCCTTCTCGACTCCCCCCTCATCTCTTCTTCCCACAACCGCATACAAGACTTCTCCCGTGCCTCCCCCATACTCTGGAACTTTCTGCTGCAAAACATCAGACTTTCACCAACAACGGAAACCTTCAAGAAGAACCTGAAGACCCACCTGTTCCGACAAGCCTACAGCCTACAATGATCCTCAGTCTACTGAACCATCGCACGACCAGCTCTACCCTTTCCTAGTGTATTCTCATCCATCCCTGCAGACTGTGAGCCCTCGCGGGCAGGGTCCTCTCTCCTTCTGTACTTGTGTGTCCCTTGTCTAGCACACGTTTATTGAACCTGTCTATATTTTCCCTTTTCATATGTAAAGCGCCATGGAATAAATGGCGCTATATAAATATGTAATAATAATGATAATAATATAGTAAATAATTGGTCCACTATGATTTCCATTTCATCTTAATTATTTTCATTCCTTAAAGAGAATCTGTCATCAGATTTTTGCTACACCATCTGAGTGCAGCATTATATAGGGTCAGAGACCCTGATTCCAGTTATGTTTCACTTACTGGGCTGCTTAATATCATTTTCATAACATCGCTGCCTTATCTGCTGCAGATATGGCAGTTCTCTGAATGTGAAGCTCTGTATAACCCCACCCACATCACTGATTGGCAGCTTTTTGCGTACACCGTACATAGGCAGAAAGTGCCAATCAGTTGAGGGGGTGGGGTTATATAGAGCTTAGCATTCAGAGAACTGCCATATCTGCCGAAGATATAATATGCAAAACCACCTGGTAATAGGATTTCTAGCCATCTAATGATAATCTGCTGCTGATAAGGCTTTTTTTTTACACTTACCAGGTTTTTTGCGTCCCATTACTGCGGGCTATATCGCCGCAATTTTCACGGTCTGCCGCAATAGCTGACCGCAAAAAAACTTACGGATCGCTGTTTTTTGGGTACCAATACTATGGAAAAAGTATTGGGAAAAAAATGCAAAACCAGAAGTCACTGTGCACCGCAAAACCAAACTTCCGTTGTTTTTGCAGCCCCATTAATTTTTAATGGGGGCGATGTCTGTAAGCCGTGAAACAGATCGAGCAGGCTCGATCTTTTTTCATGCCAGTAAATACGGAACTCATGGCCATACGGCGCATGGCGCTCCATGGAATTATTGTGGCCCGTTTTTGCGGCCCCATAAAAATGCATTGGGGCCACAAAAACGGTCCGAAAATACACAGCAAGTGTAAAACCAGCCTAAAACAGTGATTTTATCAAAACTACTCTTTATAGCCCAATAAGTGATACATCACTGAAATTAGGGTCTCTGCCTCTATATTATACTTCTCCCAGAATAAATGATGAACAGTCATTCTTTAGCAATTTAACCACGCTCAGATATCAGGAGAGAAAGATGGTGCAGTTGATTTTCAATATGCCCAATCCTCTAGACATAAGAAAAAAGCTGCTACCAGTGTGTCGGACAGCAGTTTACCTCTCCCTTCCCAAACCATTACAAGAGCAACTCCAACCAATTACACATGTGTATTGGGTGATTAGTGAGAATAGCTATTTTCTGATGGCTATCTAAAGAGTAAGGCACTGGGCACCACTCTATATGACATTTGTATGACCAAATTCCTTATATCGTTAAACCATCTACTCAAGACTGGCCGCTACATGATCAATGATTTTGCAGATAATGAAATGGCAATATTATTTCCTTCAGATGGTATATATGTATACTGCATGGAATTCCCTCTGACTTACTAACATGTTTTTCACATTACTGGTTGTTCCAGAATGCAGTCTCAGTTCTTTGGTTTTCTCCAAAATAAAGAAGAAGCTAGTGAGCTAGTGAGTCAGACATGCTATTCTAGGAAACACAATCCTTGTAACTTGTTGACATGTTAATTGTACTCAGTGATTTGTAAGCAGACTCCCTAATGACAAACTGCAGGAATTTGGCTTAAAGAGACTCTGTTAGTTAATTCAATACCTCCCCCAAACCAGGACTGTGCAGGCTATGATAATATAAGTAGTTCTGTATCTTTGTTAAACCTAAGCATTGATGTGTTGCTGAGAAATTAACTTTTGAAGTGTCAGGCAGGAAGTGCTCTGGGCAGGACGGACCACTTTCGTTGCCTCTCCTCCCAGCTACATTTCCAGAGTAAGTGAACCGTCAAATGGCCAATTAACTCAGACGAGGATCGCAACGCAATTCTTGGACTGGCTGTATTTTTATGCAGCTGCCACGCTCGGGTCTAGCCAGTCCAAGCATTGCATTGCAGTCCTTGTCCGTGTTATACAGCCATCTGACTTTTTCCTTAGGAAGGCTAAAACTCGGACCAGTCACTTCCACAAATAGCAGATGTGACTGACTCCTTGTGCTCGAGTCGTCCATATAGCTGCCTTCTTTTTATATGCATAAGTCTGGTCTGTAAATCGATCTAGAATATTAAGTGTTGTGATTTTTTTTTTCCAAACAGACTATTGGTCCATATTGAAAATGAGCCACGTGCTCTGGCACACTGGCTATAATGTGTCTGTGTGCTCCCCATGCTGCGGTCCGTGGCACACAAGGACAGCACACATACATATAATACTGTAATGTGAATATGCCTTATCCCTGTCTTCAGCTGGGAGATTGACAGTTACAACATGTCAATTACCAGGTGCCGGGTGAAGCCTGACTGACAATATAGCTGGAAGCCAAGGCAGTGGAGCTAGAGCACTTGCAGTCTTATCTGCATTTGACTTCTAAAGTGTATTTCTAAGCTATAAAACAGCGGTTTTGTTTAATAAATCTACTGAAATACTTCTCATAATCAGCAGTCTTGTAATTGGTTTTGGGCTGGGGGGATTTAATGAAATGACATAGCCCCTTTAAGAGCCCATGCCTGGGTTTTGAGATCTTTTTCTGCTGTTATTTTGCCAAGGCTCTCTATGGCCACATACTAATTATCAATTTATTTATTTCTTTAAACTCCTTTTTACTATAACCTCACTTTTAAATAAACTTTCAAGCTGATTTCACCATGAGACAAGATAAATTGATCAGTTTCTATTTTAGCCATGCTGGCAAAGTGCATCTTTTTTCATCAGTTCACAGTCAGGGTAACGCTCTGTCGACATGAGTCTTTGTGGTGTCAGACTTCTATTTTATTAATATTCAGCACTGTACAGGACTCTGTACTGATGCCTGCAGGAGTCCAGTATATTTATGAGCTGCACTATTTGCCCCTCCTGCCTACCGCCCCTTGCCTGTAATTGATAGCTTCTTCCCACCACTTCTATAGGGTAGGATCTGTAAATCACATGCAGTTTTCGCAGCATTTTTTTTCTATTATGAGATTTGTGTATTGGGATTTTGTTGAATATATAGGCCAGACAAGCTTTTTCCTCCCACACACCAGTGTTGTCATCTCATTTAATGAGTCTTACATTGACATTGTCACTTTCTCTCTCTGTATAATTTGGCAATTGCCACATTCCGCATTTCTGCAATGCTAGATAAATACCAATATCTGCTGAAATTGTGATCCTCATAGAGGATAGATAAAAATGTGCGTAAAATCTCTGTATAGCACCGTGGAATATGCTAGCAGGAATAATCTCCTGCTGCTACACAGAAAGAAGGAGGATGCTCAGATTGACAAATCAATTATTGTTTTATGTCTTGTATTCAGCAGTCTATGAGCATCATGTTGTACAAGTGTGAATGTAGTTTTATATATTCAGACTACGGTAGTTAGATATTTATCTGTTAATGAACATTAGGCATTTATGTGCTAATGAGCTGCCTGCAAAGCCTATATTCACACAAGTCACAACAAAACTGATTGCTGGTGGACAGTTTCCAGGGAGCATAAGACAGATTTCTGCACCGCATGGAGTCAAAACAAATTGGAAAATATATGAAAACAATATAATAGTAAAGAAATTTTATTAAAAGATGCCAATTTTCTAAATGCTAATTATAGCCAGTGTAAGAACGCATGCACATAGTAAAGTCACATATTATGGACCCCTGGGCAGTGTGCATGCGGCTCTATGAAGTCATGCATTGGAACATGCTATGACTGAGGTCATACAATGATGATCCATAGTATGGCCATTGGAATAGGCTCTTAAAAAGGGAACCTGTCAGGTCCCCCATGCCCTCCAACTCAGCAGCATTCATTTATATATGAGTAAATCTCCTGCCTAACTGTCCCTGTATAATGTTTGTCTCTAAAAATGAGGTTTAAGAAAAGCATTTATATTGTCCCCGTTTACTATAGTAATGAGAGCTTTGACTAGTCGATGGGACATTAGTTGCCCCAGACTAATCAGGCCTCTTTCCATATTATCACGCCCCTGTGGGTGCGATAACATAGTTTGCAGGAGCTTCTTCAAATCTAGCCCCACAGTTCGGCAGCGTCACTACACCTCTGCAGCCAAGTATACGCTTCGCTGCTTAAGAGGCGCACTGCGCAAGACCAGACGCCATCTCCTGAACTTCCAGTCATGTGCACTGCGACTTTGAGATCAGAGAACCGTTCACCAAGCTTCTGAGGCGCACTGCACAAGACTGGAAATTCAGAAGATGGCTACCGGTGAACAGCAGTGAGCCTCTGAAGCGCTGACACGTCCACCTGGCTGCAGAGGTGCAGTGTTTCTTATAAAATGCATTTTTACCGAAAAACATACAGGGCTGGTTAGGCAGGGAATTTACTCATAAATAAGTTATTGCTGCTGGGTTGGAGGGTATGGGGACCTGACAGGTTCCCTTTAATCAGGGCTCACTCACAGGGGCATATACATCGGACGAGTGCTATCTGATGTTTTACCCAAAAGCACTTGGACCAACGTTATTCTATGGGGCAGTGCTGATCAGCATTTCTTCTTATACCGATTCAGCACGAGAATAAAATGTCAGCATGCTGATATATACAGCACAAATTGGATGGCATGTACCCACTCAGGTCTATGGGTGAGTGGAAATCATCGGACTTCTCTCGGATGACATCCAAGTGCAGTCTGATTTCCGTGGAGTCACAAAATGGAGAAAATGGAGAAATTGTGTTCTCCATCTACTCCTGACAGTGTGCTACAATACTTGCATCTGAGAGAATCGCACCACACCAAGCTGAAACTCTCATCAAGCTGGGATCAGAGTTTGACTGGAGTGTCATTGACATAATTGATCTGATTCTCTCGCATGGGACAATATAAACTCGTGTGGCCATAACCTCAGAGTGAATCTCTCCCCTAAAGATATCTCTATTTGCATATTTCCATCTTAAAGCAAATATAATAACAAATGATTCTAACATCTGCGATACTGTACATACAGTTACTCCTCTTCCTCTCATGGATGAATTTGCTTAAAGTGCATCTCCATTCGTTCTTCCCATCTTAATGAGACATTTCCCGCAGTACAATGTGTCATGCATCACTAAGAGGTCAACAATGATGGGTAAAACACTGCCATGCCTACAGAAACAGATTCTTGTAGGTCTGACATCTGTAGGATAGTTCACAGGACAGGACGTCTCAGCCTAGGAGCTGTCACACAGTACCTGTCACCGTGAACCTAGGAATAATGTATTAACTTAAAACAAAATCTATACTGATGTTAGACACAGAAGTAAAGGACTTACTTTGCAAGCAGTCAGCGTTTAGAAGATCTTGACATTTTTCATGACACTTGACACCACACTCCGTACACCTCATGCCCTGTCTCGCTATCCCCCAAAGTAGCCCCTCGCACTCATAGCAGTACGTTGGTGTTGTTGCAGTCCATACTTCAAAATTGTGTGGAGTTGTGGATGATATTGGATAAATAAGAGCTTGCAATGTCTTCTTGAAAACATGAGATTTCTGTTGAGGTTAAAAAACATTGGCGAAAGGATTAAATAGTCGTAGGAAATTATATTAATATTACATAGTTGGCTATTATGCGAAATGTTTAGAAAGCCTCCTAATAACTGTGCCTCAAAGACAGCGCCACCACAGGATAATAATGACTGCCATCATTATAATATCCAGTGCTGATCTAAACATAGATGTAGAGTGAAAGATTTCTGTCTTCAGAACTTTTATAAAGTAAGATATACGGTAGTCATTAATTTCAAAGACCCAGCAGCTTGGCTTACATATACGTATGCCCTCCTCAGAATTTTAGAAGTCTTTTATTAAGCTAATAGTTTTGTATAACAAGACTATTTCTCTTCTGTGTTTGACTTTCATAAAAAGGTTGTTCAAGATTAGAAAAAAATACTGTAGCTGTTTTCTACATGGATGGGCAATACAAGGCCGCTATGATACATAATGACCACTTAATTCTTGATAACTGATCAAAGAACAGCAACAGTATGTCTATCTAATAACCATGCTTAGAAACTTATTAGCTCTGAGTAACACACTATTAGGCTGTATTTTTTGTATTTCTATGCAGCCGCACACTCCGGTCCCAAGTGTCGGCGGCAGTGACGGGTATTGATGCGAGAGATTCGCACAAGTTTCTCGCATCACACTTGTAAATGTGACCCTAGCCTTAGTAATATAAATCTATTGAGTTACTACCAGATCTACCAGAGGGCTATACAAGGGAAAAACAATCTTAATCCCTTTACCCTCAAAGGTGGTTTACACTTTAATGACCAGGCCAATTTTTCAATTCTGACCACTGTCACTTTATGAGGTCATAACTCTAGAACGTTTCATTGGATCCTGGTGATTCTGAGATTCTTTTTTCAAGGCATATTGTTCTTAGTGATAGTGGTAAAATTTATTTGCTTTGATTTGCATTTATTTGTGAAAAAAAACAGAAATGTGGCAAAAATTTTGAAAATTTTGCAATTTTCAAACTTTGAATTTTCATGCCCTTAAATCACAGAGATATGTCACATAAAATACTTAATAAGTAACATTTCCCACATGTCTTCTTTACATCAGCACAATTTTGGAAACAAACATTTTTTAGTTAGGAAGTTTTATGGGTTAAAAGTTGACCAGCGATTTCTCTTTTTTACAACAAAATGTACAAAGCAATTTTTTTAGGGACCACATCATCTTTGAAGTCACTTTGAGGGATTTATATGATAGAAAATACCCAAAAGTGACACCATTCTAAAAACTGCACCTCCCAAGGTGCTCAAAACCACATTCAAGAAGTTTATTAACCCTTCACAAGAATTTTTGGAATGTGGAAAAAACATTTAACTTTTTTTGCACAAAAAATGTACTTCAGATCCATTTTTTTTTATTTTGACAAGGGTAACAGGAAAAAATGAACCCCCAAATTTGTTCTGCAATTTCTGCTGAGCATGCCGATACCCCATATGAGGGAGAAAACCACTGTTTGGCCGCACGGCATGGCTGGGAAGGGAAGGAGCGCCATTTGAATTTTTGATGCAAAAGTTGCTGGAACAATTGGTGGAAGCCTTGTCGCGGTTGGGTGAGCCTCTGGTGTGCCTTATCAGTGAAAATCCCCCACAAGCGACACCAGTTTGGAAACTAGACCCATCAGATAACTGATCTAGATTTGTGGTGAGCACATTAAACCCTCAGGTGCTTCACAGAAGTTTATAGTGTTGAGCCGTAAAAATAAAAACAATCTAATTTTCCTCGCAAAAATGCTATTTTAGCCCTAAATTTTGCATTTTCATAAAGGTAACAGGAGTTGTTGTGCAATTTCTCTTGAGTACACCGATACCCAATATGAGGGTGAAAACAACTGTTTGGACGCATGGCAGGGCTCGGAAGGGAAGGAGCATTATTTGACTTTTTTAATGTAAAATTTCCTGGAATCATTAGCAGACGTCATGTCCCATTTGGAGAGCCCCTAATGTGCCTCAACAGTGGAAACCCCCCCACAAGTGACCCCATTTTGGAAGCTAGACCTCTCTAGGAATGTATTTAAATCTGTGGTGAGCACCTTGAACCCCCAGGTGCTTCACAGATGTTTATAACATTGAGCCGTGAAAATAATAAAATCACATTTTCTTCTCAAAAATGTTGTTTTAGCCCCAAGTTTTTAATTTTTCTAAGGGCTAATAGGAATTTTTATTTTACAACAAACAGGTCCATTTTTTCCTGAGTGCTCTAATAGCCTACATGTAATCAGGAAATATTTTTCAGGCACAGTGCAAAGCTCAGAAGGCAAGGAGCGCTAGGTTTTACTGTTATGGTTTGCAATTACCATGACCCACTGGGAGAGCCCATGAGGTGCCAGAATAGCAGAACGCCCCATAAGTGACCCCATTTTATAAACTACACCTCTTAATGAATTCATCTAGAGGCGTATTGATCATATTACCATCATGGGACTGTCACAGAATTTTATACCATTGGGCAGTGAAGAAAAAATAACTACATTTTTACCACCAAAATGTTGTTTTAGCCTAAGATTTTACACCTTCACACAAGAAGCAGGTAAAAATGGCACTAAAATTTGACCAACAATTTCTACTCAACGTGGCAATACCCCATATGTGGCTGTACAGTACCACTTAGCCATACGGAGAAAGTCTGGAGCAACAGAGTGCTATTTGGCTCCTGGAGTGCGGATTTTCCTAGAACAGTTAGCGGACTCCATATACAGAGCCCCTAATTGCTAGAAGAGCAGAATCCCCCATCAAGTAACCCCATTTTGGAAACTATACCACTTGGGGAATGTATCTACAGATGTAGTGACAATTTTGACTCCATGGGTATTTTCCAGAAACAAGCAGCAATGAATGTTGCAAAGTGAAAATTGCAAATTGCCATTGTATTGACTAGTACGCTGTAGTGACCAGTATGTTGCAGTCACCAGTACGTTGCAGTCACCAGTACATGATGCCCAACCGTGCTTCTGGAGGCAGGTACCCGTAAGTTAGGCGGGCTCTCATCGCTTCAAAAATGCCAGACTTAGACACAATATGTGGTTTAGGTACACCATGGAGATCAGAAGGGAGGGGAAAATTTGCTGAATTTATTTTGGTGGGTCAAGAGCCATTTTGCTTTTCCTGAGCCATTGTGCTTGAGTTAGAAACAGAGGAAAAAACTGGAGAGAATCGCCAAAAAGTCTTATATAAATATTTATTAGTACAAAAAACATATAGTAAGCTGTATATTACACATGAATGTAAGCATAAACGAGTGGTTTGAAACTGGTATGCATGATGTTAAAAGATGTAAAATACATCCGAGTCACACATGTCAAGAGGGTGGAAGGCATATATATAAAGGATCATATAGTACAATTAGTGTAACAACAAGTATGCCCAGGAATATAAAACTATATAATATGCAGTGAAGATAAATCCAGACAGAAAATGGGCTGTGTTATGTGCTAGTGCACTGCCAAGAGAGGGATCCGGATTCCCAAGCCCAAATATTAGAACTAATGAAAATAGCACTGCATAAATCACTGGTGTGACTCACCCATAATGACAATGTGACCCAGAGACGCGCCCCGACGCGCGTTTCGCATCGGCTTCTTCGGGGGGCTGGTAAGTATATATATATATATTTATTTTGGTGGGTCAAGAGCCATTTTGCTTTTCCTGAGCCATTGTGCTTGAGTTGAAGCAATTATTGACAACATTTTACATGAGATCACATTTATCCGGCGCTCTATGCTGTCTACTTACTTTGGGGTCTCCATCTAAATTTCTGAGTGACGTGATTCAGATGAATCCCCCGAGGGATCCATTCATTATAATGAGGCACACAGAGTTACTCTGGACTCCATCTGGCCTCATTACCGTTCAGCGGTGTCTTTTTTTTCAGAAGTGCACAAAAATGTTGCCCACGGCAATTTTATGCAATCCTAAAAAGATGGACACTGCTGGATCACAGTTCCTATGGCGTCCACAGTGCCTCCATCTGCCTCATTATAGGGAGGTTCCATCTGAATCATGTATTTCAGAGGTTTACACGGAAACCCCAGTGAAAGCGCTCAGTGAAGAGCGCAGGATAAATGTGCGCTGAACCTTACTGAGATCTTTAGGAGGCAGAATGAAAAAATCAACAGTAGGTGAAGAATTAGTTTTACTTTTTTTTATTTATAACTGATTAGGCGACTTTATTCATCTGGTAGGTGCGACTACTGCGATATCAGATTTATATCGAGCTTTTTTGTTCAGCTTCTGTCACACACTAAAAGATGCTTTTTATTGCAAAAATTAGCTTTTGCATCATCATATATTGAGAGCTATAATTTTTCCATGTTATGGCCTAAAGAGTCATGTGATGGATTATTTTTTGGAGAATGAGTTGATGTTAATAATAGTACCATTTTCGGGCACAATACATTTTTTGATTGCTTTCTATTTCGATTTTTGGGAGGCAGAATGAACAAAAACCAGTAATTCAGGAATTTTTAGTTTTGGGGTGTTTATGCCGTTCCGTGTGTGGTAAAATTGATAAGACAGTTTTA
>VIAB01002557.1:27918-42983 GCA_009801035.1 Oophaga pumilio | reverse complement strand
GTAAATGGCAGGTATGTGTCGCAGAGCTCATCTGCGCTGTAAGCTAAAGTAATGTTGTTCTGGGACTTGCAGTCCTATAAGAGTGGTGTTTATTTTCTAGGGGGCTTACAGGGTTAGCTGGTGAGCTGGGTAGGACTGGCTAACCACACATATACCGCCCACTGGTGGTTGTGGGTTTCTTGAGGACCTGCTTGTACTATATATATATATGTGTACATAATGTGTTCTGCGTAGATAATGAATTAACATGTGAATAATTTATATATGTGCGTATAATCATAGAATCATAGAATGTTAGAATTGGAAGGGACAACAAGGGTCATTGAGTCCAACCCCCAGCTCAATGCAGTGCAAATGTAATGCAGAAAATCAGATGCAGCCACACAGATACACAGAGCAATGGTTAACAGGGGTAACTGTGATTTGATTTAATGATTATAGGGAGAAATCTCCTCGCAGGGAGCAACAGAGGGGTAAATCAGATTTAAGCTAGGAATCACAAAAGAACTGAGAATTGTAAGGCCACAGTTCATGAGTATTTCTATTCCACTTATCGCGAGTCTGAAGCTTGTCACGTGTTCAGGAGTGCAAGCTGGATGCCGGCTGAGGCCGGTGCTGAAATCTTCAGGTTTCCCCGCCCAACAGATTAATCTTTCCTCTTCTGGCGGCAATGGGCGGTCACCGTTTCAACCTGTTGTGTCCCTAGTCCATCACACTGCTCTGCAACTGGAAGCTTTTCACAACAATCTCCCGTTCATCGCATCCTGCGATCAGGAGTCTCACACAAGTCTCCCGGTCAGCGTGCTCTGCAATCAGGAGTCTTGCACAACAATCTCCAGCTCAACATGCTCTGCAATGGAGAGCCTAACACAACATTTCCCCGCTCAGTCTTCTCTGCACTTGTGTCCTCTCACTGCCGCACGGACTAACTCTACCTGCAGCGTGCCACAGGTCTGCTCTCTTACTTCTACCTGGCGAGAACTCAGTCTGTCTACCCGCGGAAAACTCTTGGTCCCTGCTACACTTACCACGCCCCCTCTCTGCAGGTCATGGATGATCTCCATCCTCAGTTTTCTTCCCCCCTGCAACAATGGGCATGGCTCCAGCAGTTCTGGACACAGTGCTCTGTCGGCACCTGAAGCCTGATCTTCTTCCTTACACAGCATTCACAAAATCATCTCAGACAGATGTCTGTCCAACCTCTGTTTGAAGACTTCCATTGATGGAGAACTCACCACACCTCATGGCAGCCTGTTCCACTCAATCACCCTCACTGTGAAAAAGTTTTTTCTAATATCTAATCCGTATCTTCTCCTTTTCAGTTTCATTCCATTGCTTCTCATTTTTCCATGTGCAAATGAGAATAAGGATGATCCCTCTCCACTGTGACAGCCCTTCAAATATTTGCAGACTGCTATTAAGTCTCCTCTTAGCCTTTTTTTACAAGCTATTCATTTCCAGATCCTTTAATATTTCTTCATAGGACATACTGTACTTTGCAGTCTTCTTACCATCCTGGAAGCTCTTCCCTTAACTTGCTCCAGTTTTTCAATGTCTTTTTTTAAAATGCGGTGCCCAAAACTGGACACAGTATTCCAGATGCGTCCTGACCAATGAGGAGTAGAGAGGAATAATTACAGTCATTGCCAAAAGTTTTGAGAATGACACAAATATTATATTTTCACATGATCTGCTGCCCTCTGGTTTTTATGTGTGTTTGACAGATGTTTTTATCACAGACAGAAATATAATTGCAAACATATGAGTAACAAAAGCTTATATTGACAGTTAGAATGAGTTAATGCAGCAAGTCAATATTTGCAGTGTTGACCCTTCTTCTTCAGGACCTCTGCAATTCTCCCTGGCATGCTCTCAATCAACTTCTGGACCAAATCCTGACTGATAGCAGTCTATTCTTGCACAATCAATGCTTTCATTTTGTCAGAATTTTTAGGTTTTTGTTTGTCCACCCGTCTCTTGATGATTGACCACAAGTTCTCAATGGGATTAAGATCTGGGGAGTTTCCAGGCCATGGACCCAAAATCTCTATGTTTTGTTCCCTGAGCCATTTAGTTATCACCTTTGCTTTATGGCAAGGTGCTCCATCATGCTGGAAAAGGCATTGTTGATCGCCAAACTGCTCTTGGAGGACATTCTGGTACCATTCTTTGTTCATGGCTGTGTTTTTAGGCAAGACTGTGAGAGAGCCGATTCCCTTGGCTGAGAAACAACCCCACACAAGAATGGTTTCAGGATGCTTAACAGTTGGCAAGAGACAAGACTGGTGGTAGCGCTCACCTTGTCTTCTCCGAATGAGGCGTTTTCCTAATGTCCCAAACAATCGAAAAGGGGATTCATCAGAGAAAATAACTTTACCCCAGTCCTCAGCAGTCCACTGCCTGTACCTTTTGCAGAATATCAGTCTGTCCATGATGTTTTTTCTGGAGAGAAGTGGCTTCTTTGTTGCCCTCCTTGAGACCAGGCCTTGCTCCAAGAGTCTCCGCTTCACAGTGCATACAGATGCACTCACACCTGCCTGCTGCCATTCCTGAGCAAGCTATGCACTGCTGGTAGCTCGATCCCGCAGCTGGAACACTTTTAAGAGACGGTCCTGGCGCTTGCTGGTCTTTCTTGGGCGCCTTGGAGCCTTTTTGGCAACAATGGAACCTCTCTCCTTGAAGTTCTTGATGATGCGATAGATTGTTGACTGAGGTGCAATCTTTCTAGCTGCGATACTCTTTCCTGTTAGGCCATTTTTGTGCATTGCAATGATGACTGCACGTGTTTCTTTAGAGATAACCATGGTTAACAGAAGAGAAACAATGATGCCAAGCACCAGCCTCCTTTTAAAGTGTCCAGTGGTGTCATTCTTACTTAATCATGACAGATTGATCTCCAGCCATGTCCTCATCAACACCCACACCTGTGTTAATGGAGCAATCACTGAAAAGAGGTTAGCTGGTCCTTTTGAGGCAGGGCTGCAATGATGTTGAAATGTGTTTTGGGGGATAAAGTTCATTTTCTAGCCAAATATTGACTTTGCAAGTAATTGCTGTTAAGCTGATCACTCTTTATAACATTCTGGAGTATATGCAAATTGCCATTAGAAAAAGTGAAGCAGTAGATTTTGTAAAAATTAATATTTGTGTCATTCTCAAAACTTTTGTCCATGACTGTACTTCACATGATCTAGATTCTATACTTCTCTTAATACAACCTATAACGGTGTTTGCCTTTTTTGCAGCATCACACTGTAGACTCATGTGCAGTCTGTGATCTATTAGTATACCCAAGTCTTTTCACACATGCTGTTGTTTAGTTCTATTCCTCCCATTCTGTAAATGTAATTTTATTTTTTCTTGCCCAGATGTAGAATCTTGCATTTCTTCCTGTTAAAGATCATTCTATCAGTCACCACCCATTGTTCAACCTTATCTAAATCCTTCTGAATACTTTCTCTGTCTTCTCTAGTGTTAGCTTTCACTCCTTGCTTTGCATCATCTGCAAATTTGAACAGTTTAAAGGGTATGCCACACTAAACGAGATCGCTAACGAGATCGCTAACGAGATCGCAAAAACGTCACTATTTAGCTATCTCGTTAGCGACCTCGTTGTGTGTGGCATGTAGCAACGATGTGGCCCCTGCTGTGATGTCGCTGATCGTTCACTAGCGTTCTGGACCGTTTTTTGATCGTTGGCGTCCCGCTGGTGTGCCTATATCGCTGTGTTTGGCACCTTTTGCGAACGACGAGCGACCTAGTTTGTGACGCATATGACAGCGGCGTAGGCGGGACTAGGGTTTTTAGCGTCACGGAGTGGATCGCAATATCTGTAAGTTCTCTTTTGCATCACAAAGAGGATCGCAGAAGTTGCAAAGCAGGCTAGCAGGACGCAGAGAGCAGGAGCGATGCTGGAAATTCCTATGAATCAGAAGCGCTCAGTACATGCTAATGACAGATCCTAACGACTGCCAAAGTCGTTAAAGAGATCGCTGACCGATGATGTTTCGTTTATGAGATCTCCTGTTTGGCAGCTACTAGCGACATAAAAGAGATCACACCAACGATCTCGTTAGCTTGCGTCGTTATCGTGATCGCTAACGAGATCGCTAAGTGTGGCAGTACCTTAACTTCAGTTCCCTTACCTAGATGATTTATAAACATCTTGAACAACACTAGGGCCAGGATAGAGCCTTGCGGTACCCCGCTTGAAACCCTCTTCCAGTTGGATGTGAAACCATTTATGACCACTCTTTGAGTACGATCACTGAGCCAGTTATGAATCCACCTAACCGCAGCCTTTCAATCCCATATTTGGTCATTTTTTAAATAAGGATAGTATGAGATACTCTATCAAATGCTTTGCTGAAGTCGAGATATACTATATCTACCACATTTCCCTGATCCACCCAGCCAGTGATTCCATCAAAGAAGGAAATTAGATTAGTCTGGCATGATTTGCTTGCTACAAATTCATGCGGGCTCTGGTTAATTATTGCATTCCTATCCAAGTACTTACATATATGTTGTTTAATAATTTGTTCAAAGATCTTTCCTGGTATAGAAATAAAGCTCACTGGCCTGTAATTTCCTGGCTACATCCTCTTTCCTTTATTGAAGATTGGGACAACATTTGCTCTTCTCCAATCTTTTGGGACTTCTCCTGTTCAACAGGATTTTTCAAAGATTCTGGCTAGTGGTTCTGCAATTTCCTCTGCTAATGATTTCAGTACCCTAGGTTGTAATTCATTTGGACCAGGAGATTTAAATTAATTTAAATTAGCTAAGTGTTCCCTCACCATCTCTCTGTTTACTGATAGTGGGAATTATTTTATTCCTTTGATGGTACCATGAGTATCAGTTGAAGTTACAATTGCTTTCTTAGTGAACACAGATGTAAAATAGGAATTTAAATGTTTGGCCTTCTCAACATAATTATTTACCACTTCACCCTTGTCATCTTGTAAAAATCCAATAGCATCTTTGACTTTTCTTTTGCTTTTGACATACCCCCCAAATCCTTTTTTAGAGCTTTTGGTCTCCCTTGTAGGCCTCACTTCATTACTGGCTTTAGCTGTTCTAACGCTTGCCCTGCATTCCCTGCAAACAGCATTATAATGTTCATTAGATATGCCCCCCTCTTTCTATTTAATATATATATTTTTTTCTTTTGAACAAGTTCTATGTTCATCAATCCTGGTCTCTTTAACCCTTTCACAACATGTGCTGTACATGTATGGCGCATGTCGTGTCTCTCCCTTTGATGTGGGCTCCGACGCTGAGTCCACATCTTTCCCGGCACATGTTAGTTGATTTGAGCAGCTGACATGTGCCCCTAACAGCCGCAGGTGGAATCGTGATCCACCCACAGCTGTTAACCTGTTAAATGTCACTGTCAATCTCTGACAGCAGCATTAGATCTGATCACGCCGGAAGAGTGTCACTAATCCCGTCCATCGGCGCCCGTGTTACATGACCGTGGTTAACTGATGGGTCGGCATGACAACCTAGGGTCTGCAGCAGACATCTGTGGTTGTCATTGCCGGATTGCTATGAGCGCCGCCCAGCTGTCTGGACTCATAGCAAGTGAACATTCTGCTACTTAGAGCAGGGTTGAAGCCCTGCTCTGTGTATCACAAGCAATTGGATGATCGCAGCTTCTAGTCTCCCATGGAGACTATTGAAGCAAGTGTAAAGTTAAGAAAAATGTTCACGTTCAGAATCACCAGATCTATCAAGATATAAAAATAATTAATCCAATCGGTAAACAGCGTAGCAAAAAAAAAAAAAGTTTAAACGCCACAATTACATTTTTTGGGCACCACAATATTGCATTAAAATGCAATAACGGGCGATCAAAAGATTGTATCTACACCAAAATGGTATCAATAAAAATGTCAGCTCGGCTCGCAAAAAATAAGCCCCCACTCAGCCCAAGATCAAGAAAAATGAAGACGCTACATGTCTCATAAAATTAAGCAATTTTTTTTCCTTAAACTTTGGATTTTTTTTTTCACCACTTCAATAAAAAACAACCTATACATGTTTGGAACCCGTAATGACATGGAGAATCATAATGGCAGGTCAGTTTCAGCATTTGGTGAACATGATAAAAAAAAAAGTTGTCAAATTGCACTTTTTTTGCAATTTGACCGCAATTGGAATTTTTTTACCCATTTTCTAGTACACGATATGGTAAAACCAATGGTGTCATTCAAAAGTACAACTCATCCTGGAAAAAACAAGCTCACAAAAAAAAGTTATGGCTCTTGGAAGCATGGGAGCAAAAAACAAATGCAAAAAGGAAAATGGGCTGCGGTGTAAAAGGGTTAAATGCTTCTAGTTGTTCCTTCTTTTTGGGATTGTTACCAATTGTGCAGTAAGAATTTCATTTAGCAAAATCTCCCATCCTTCTTGGAAATTTCTGTCATTTAGAACATTCAGCCATTGGACTTTTCCCACCCTCTTTCTGAGTCCATGAAAATCTGCCTTTCTGAAGTCCCACCTTAATTTCAATATGCATGTAAATGTACAGTGGGTTCGGAAAGTATTCAGACCCCTTTAAATTTTTAACTCTGTTTCATTGCAACCATTTGGTAAATGCAAAAAAAGATAATTTTTTTCTCATTAATGTACACTCTGCACCCCATCTTTAATGAAAAAACAAATGTAGAAATTTTTGCACATTTATTAAAAAAGAAAAACTGAAATATCATATGGTCATAAGTATTCAGACCCTTTGCTCAGTATTGAGTAGAAGCACCCTTTTGAGCTAGTACAGCCATGAGTCTTCTTGGGAATGATGCAACAAGTTTTTCACACCAGGATTTGGAGATCCTCTGCCATTCTTCCTTGCAGATCCTCTCCAGTTCCGTCAGGTTGGATGGTGAAAGTTGGTGAACAGCCATTTTCTGGTCATTCCAGAGATGCTCAATTGGGTTTAGGTCAGGGTTCTGGCTGGGCCAGTCAAGAATGGTCACAGAGTTGTTCTGAAGCCACTCCTTTGTTATTTTAGCTGTGTGCTTAGGGTCATTGTCTTGTTGGAAGGTGAATCTTTGGCCAAGTCTAAGGTCCAGAGCACTCTGGAACAGATTTTTATCCAAGATATCTCTGTACTTGGCCGCATTCATGTTTCCTTCAATTGCAACGAGTCGTCCCTGCAGCTGAAAAACGCCACCATAGCATGATGCTGCCACCGCCATGTTTCAATGTTGGGATTGTAATGGACAGGTGATAAGCAGTGCCTGGTTTTCTCCACACATACCGCTTAGAATTATCACCAAAAAGGTCTGTCTTCGACTTATCAGACCTTAGAATCTTATTTCTCATAGTCTGTTACGTCTTTTTTTAGCAAATTCTAGGCGGGCTATCATGTCTTGCACCGAGGAGAGGCTTCTGTCGGGCCACTGTGCCATAATGGCCCAACTGGTGGAGGGCTGCAGTGATAGTTGACTTTGTGGAACTTTCTCCCATCTCCCTACTGCATCTGTGGAGATCAGCCACAGTGATCTTGTGGTTCTTCTTTACCTCTCTCACCAAGGCTCTTCTCCCGCGATTGCTCAGATTGGCTGGACGGCCAGGTATAGGAAGACTTCTGGTGGTCCTAAACTTCTTCCATTTAAGGATTATGGAGGCCACTCTGCTCTTAGGAACCTTGAGTACTGCAGAATTTTTTTGTAACTTTAGCCAGATGTGTGCCTTGCCACAATTCTATCTCTGAGCTCCTTGGCCAGTTCCTTTGACCTCATGAGTCTCATTTGGTCTGACATGCACTGTGGGCTGTGAGGTCTTATATAGACAGGTGTGTGCCTTTACAAATCAACTCCTATCAGTTTAATTAAACACAGCTGGAGTCCAATGAAGGAGTAGAACCATCTCAAGGAGGATCACAAGGAAATGGACAGCATGAGACTTAAATATGAGGGTCGGAGCAAAGGGTCTGAATACTTATGACCATGTGATATTTTAGTTTTTCTTTTTTAATAAATTTGCAAAAATTTCTACATTTCTGTTTTTTATCAATCAATATGGGGTTCAGAGTGTACATTAATGAGAAAAAAATGAACTTTTTTGCATTTACCAAATGGCTGAAATGAAACAAAGAGTGAAAAGGTCTGAATACTTTCCGAACCCACTGTATGTATATGCAGGAAGGGCCTGAAGGAGGAGGAAGGGCTTCATGGAGTAAGTACCAGCTGGAACAGGTTAAGATATTTGTGTAATAATAATGTATTCTGTTTGTATTGTGACATCTGGTGACAGTTTGGCTTTATGCATTCTTTTCTTTTAAATTTATATAAATCAAATTAAGCTATGTTTAAGATTTTAATAACTGTATGGTGGGATTATAGGCAAGACTTGATAATCATTTCTGCACTTTACAGTATTCGGTTTTCCCTAGATTCACTCTAAGATTATGTGCCCACAATCAGGGATTGCTGTGGGTTGGACGGTGCATACTTGTGCAGCGTTAATCCCGCAGTTGCCAGATGTTACAGCATAGTGGAAGGGATTTCTAGAAATCCCATGTCCACAATACATCTACAGATGCCCGCGGATCACCAGCAGACACTTACATGCGGCGCGTCTTTCAGGAACGTAGCATGTCAATTTTTACAATAGAATGTATTGCATGTGTTCAATAGAAGACAGCATTTTGGACGCAGCGAACATATGCTGCGTCCACAGCACTGCTACTTCTGGATCATGGGTTCTTAGCCTAACTGTCTCAGTCCTTATTTGGACCATATATTCACCAGAAAAATCCAGATAAGTGCTCCATATTACAATAAATCTTATTAACATACAATTCAATCTTAGTATTTCCTGTTAAAAAGTGTTTAGGAGATGGAATCCTTCACATGACTCAAATGTTGTGAACCATCATATCATTCCAAGACGTGATATTTCACACTCTGTCAATGCTTCACTGTATTATAGTGAGATTTTGCAGGTTATCACATCTTTGTTATGTGTTTCATTTTTAATTTCCAATTTGTGAACTACTTTTTTTTTTTTTTAGCACATTGGACATTTTTATTAGAATACTTTCAAGAATCGGAAACAGAAATGTTCCTGGTAAACATCATACACAGCATTTCATATACTGGTAGCTCCAATCTGCGAGTTCATAATAGGACAATAAATAACAAGCTAGTGTACAGTTCTTCTTACAAATGGTTCTCTCTCCTGAAATTCAAGCCCATCTAAATGTACTGTGTATTTATGCAGCCTTTATTGTTGGAAAGATGTTTTTCTGTCTTTCCGCATCTGTGTAAAATGGTTTTTAAGGCTACAATTAGAACTCTGTAAATCCAACAGGGAATTATTTGAAGGGCACTTAAAAACTTCATAATATCCAAATTTGATTGGGAAGCTATTATCTGATCCTTAAAGCTATGTATTTCCATGCTCCTCTCCAGATGTTTATGATCCTACTCGGGACTCTAAGTACTTTATTTACCTGAGGGCACCATTTCAAAGTGCATGATCCTTTCCCACCAGCATTTAAGGTATTATTAATGTAACCTACTAACCCCGTGGCCTCATTACTGCACTCATTTTCACCAGCTCATTGTATTGTTAAGCAGCTTGTCTTCTAACTAGCCCTCCATGAAATAATTGAATGCACTAATACCAAGACATTCACATTTTAGAATAGACATGGAACAGAAGAAATTATCTTTATTCTGAATTTAAAATTAATCTAAATGACCTGCTTAGAGAGTAGTCCCCTTCTAAGTTTCTTGATGATTGCACTGCTCCCTTTCCATTCTTCCTATTTTTATCAATGGGCATTGTTTCCTGATGAGTGACAGTTCAGGCAAGTGGCATGGTTGTGCCCCTGGCTCGAAATGAGTGCTTTCAGAGACTCCTAGGAGATGCAGCTTTTAAAGATGAGCGACCGGTGGAAGTTCTGGCACCCGAACTGAACTTTAGTCCAACTCTCTTTCTTCCAAACATGAAAATGGACTTACGGGAGAATCGGTCTCTCTCCTCCGAACATGAAAACGAATTTCTGGGAGAAGTCCATGTTCGGAGTTTAGCACTTTTATGTTCCAGTTCGCTTATCTCTTGCAGCTTTGCCTCTGCGGAATGGATGAAGAGCAGTGGGACTGGGGGGTTGTCGCATCCAAGCATTCTGACCAGCTTTAGAGCAGTACATGCAGGCTGTACACCTGGGAGTCTGTATGTGGTGCATGCTCCTTATTTAGGCAACTGGCCAATTTGAGACTGCCAGGTGGTCTGTAATCTAGCCAACATTGATAACATTGTGGATTTTTAATAAGAGGTAAATTGCAAAGATGATTGTATTTAAAGCACTTACAATTTTAGTCATTTAAGAACTTGGGACAACTCCTTGAGCTCTCCCTTGTATTACATTTATTTTTTGTCAGCAAATGCTAAGATCTGAGTATGTAATTTTCACATAGTTCATTACTTTCTCCCTTCACTATGTATCTGTCTTAGGGCCCCGTCACACATAGCGACACACCAGCAATCCCAACGATATGAACTTGTCAGGATCGCTGGTGTGTCGCTACATGATCACTGGTGAGCTGCCAAACAGGCAGCTCTCAGCAGCGATCAGGACAGCGACTATGCAGGTAACAAGCGACGCACGTCGCTTAGTTACCCGCAGTGTACCTTAGATAACAGCGCGCTGGTGCAGGGAGCTGGTAACCAAGGTACACATCGGGTTTCCAGGCCCCGCGCGGCACTTAGAAACCCACTGTGTACCTTGTTTACCAGCTCCCCTGCACCAGCGTGCTGGTATCTAATGTACACATCGGGTCTCTAGGCGTCGGGCGGCGCCTAGAAACCCGATATGTACCTTGGTTACCAGCTCTAGCTCGCTGATCACTGGTCTCCCGCCTGCCACACGCAGCGATGCGTGCTGGCCAGCGGGAGACCAACGATCAAAAAAATGTCCAGGACATTCAGTGATGATCAGTGATACCCAGTAGGGGGCTGATCGTCGCTGCGTGTCACACTAAGCGATATCGCTGGGGAGATCGCTGTTGCGTCACAAAACTTGTGACTCAGCAGCGATCTCGCTAGCGATCTCGCTATGTGAGACGGGGGCGTTACAATATTCCTCAAACTATTACTATCTGTACTGACATTTCACACTAGATAGGAGCAACTGTTCCAAACGCTTATCACTTAGAAAGCAAGGCACTGTTATTAGTATACAATTCAGGATTGTTTCAGCTCTGCTATCTCTAGAAGCAGGTTCACAGAATAAATTAAAGAGACAAACTCACTTATATGTTTATGTTTTTGCTTATATTTTCTTTTATGCAATAGTATGTTATTTACACATTATTTACTGAAACACATTTTGTTCCTCCTTCATTTGTACAGCAGACTTACCGTATTTTTCGGACTATAAGACGCACCGAACCATAAGACGCACCACAAATTTTCATAAGGAAAATAGGGAAAAAAAATAATGTGTCAAATGGGGGTCCGTCTTACAGTCCGAACTCAGCTCACCAGCGAAGGGATCAGCACAGGTAGAGGAGTGGTCACAGGGGTCGTTCAGTGGTCCAGGTGGTGGTGCTCTGTGTTGCAGGGGAGCTCTGTGGGGTGGTTGTGCTCTGTGGGGTGGCTGTGCTCTGTGGGGTGGCTGTGCTCTGTGGGGTCGCAATATACTTACAAATCCTGTGGCGGCGTTCCCGTGGCGGTGGTCCCAATGCAGCCTCCCTGTGCTCTGTGGTGCGGTGGTGTCTGAGCTCTGTAGTGTGGCTGCAGCGGGGCTCTGTGCTGCGTGGGGGCACCGTCGGCATTTTGTCAAAGCCCGAAAGCGGAGCCCTCTGGAAAGATGGCTGCCAGGGGCCTCCGGAAAGATGGCTGCTGGGGGCGGCGCATGCTCAGATTCAGATCTCCGCAACGAGATCTTGTCCCGAGATCTCATTGCCGAGATTTGAATTTGAGTATGCGCCGCCCCCGGCGGCCATCTTTCTGGAGGCCTCCGTGTTGCAGCAACGGAGCTGCAGGGGGCTTTCGGGCTATCACAAAATGCCGGCGGAGCCCCCCATGCAGCACAGAGCCCCGCTGCAGCCACACTACAGAGCCCCGACACCACCGCAACACAGAGCACAGGGAGGCTGCATCGGGACCGCCGCCGCCACCGGATTTGTAAGTATCTTGCAACCATAAGACGCAGCCCCATTTTCCCCAAAAATTTTTGGGGAAAAAAGTGCGTCCTATGGTCCGAAAAATATATTAATTACATCACTATATAATATGGACCATTAAAGATAATGATATAAACCAATGCTACCTGCGGCTCTTAAAGGGAATCTGTCAGCAGGTTTTTTGCTATTGTGGTAATGCTGCTCACTTGTCTGCTACTGAGGTAGACACAGGGACACTTGGGGTAAAAGCCTGAGGCTGGTTTATTGCTTCATAAACCATAAAAACAAAATTTTAACACAAAATGGCTCTTTCTGGCATAAATGAAATCAAAGAGCAAGTATAAACTCTTTTTCACAGCGGCTCCAGCCTTGTGGGAAACAACAAACTCCAGCTCACACCTGAGTTCCAGATTGGAGACTTCCTTGTCTCCAAACATACACAGACAGTAAAAAGCTCAGTGGCTGGACATTTAACTGCCGAACCACACCCTTGAGGTGGAGATATGGTGAGTAGTTGCCCACCCTTCTCTAACAACTACTCACAAAAAACCCCAACCTGTCATGGTCAATTAACCCCTCAGCACATAACATGCTGGAGAGAAACTTCTGAGTTTCACATCACAGAAGCTAGCAACCTTTGTGATACATATCTCCTCTCACATACATTGCCAGTGACCCTGTCACACTATGAAAACTGAGGACAGCATGAAGTAGGAGTTAAAATACTGAACTCAACAATGTGTCACATGACAGGCTGTATGCTGTTGCTTACTTAGAATGAAGCTTTATGCATCTTGTGATTATCATTGCTGTGACTAGCTGGCGCGTGTTTGCAAGTCCTACCCTGCCCCCTCATGTCTCACCTCACTGTCTATGGACTTGCACACATAGAGCCTGGTGTGGGTGGGGTTAGCTTTTTCAGCTCTGCTGCATTTCTAAAAAAAAAAAACTCTGTCAGCACGGCTGCACCCAGTAATCTAAGTGACACATCGTTGAATTCAGGGTCTCTTTGCCTAAATCATGCTGCTATCATATGATGTAGCAAAAACCTCCTAGAGATTCCCTTTAAGTCCAGCCACATGTAGCAGTTACAGCATAGAAACAATCTCCAGAATCTTTGCCTAGAGAAAAAGCCAAAATACAGCAGATTGCCTATCCACACAGTTTATCACAGCCTGGATCAAATGTCAAATGTGCTATAACTAGCAGAGAGTATTATTCTATATATTATAGTTCTGCTGGGTTCAGATGGATTTACTAAGAATTAGACACTTACATTCACAAATTGTGGATTTTACTAGCTCTGTGTTCAGCTCCATGTGCTCGTCCTCATATTGGTCGAGCACAGGAACTGTCTGCTAATTATATGCACCAGGCTGGTCTATAAATCAGACAAAAGTAGTGTTTGCTGTTATATTTTTCCATGTAGCCCATTGATCCATATGGAAAATAAGCCATGTGCACTGGCACATTGGCTATGTTGCGTGCATGTGATGTCCATGTGCAGTCCGTGGTGCACATAGATAGTACATGTACATACAACATGCTCATCTCCAGCAGTACTAAGACAACTAGTTTTAGGAGAATAGGTATAACGCCTTTCTGTCACATTAGAGATTAGTTGTAGTTGATGAAGACAGAAAAGTGACACTTATCACATGCTTGAGCTTCATTTCTTGTTATATAGCATAGAGAACATCACATGGGATGGAAGGAGTGTAACTCCTGTTCCATAAAATATTCTATTTAAAAGTCTTTGTTCAAAGTTTTCTACTTAATAAAGTTGTCAAAAAACTTTAACCCCTTTCTGACATTGGGCGCAAATGTACGCCAATGTTGGACTCCCCCTGTTTGGTGCAGGCTCCATCACATGTCAGCTGTATAGATCAGCAGACCTCTATCGTTGTCACTGCCAGATTGCTATGAGCGCCGCCTGGTGTTACATACAAGCGATCATCTCATGGCAGCTTCATGTCTCCCATGGAGACTATTGAAGCATGCCAAAAGTAAAAAAAAATAAAAAAAAAATATTAAAAAAAAACTGCACTTGAATTTTTTTCCCATTTTCCAGTACAAGATGTTACAACCAATGGTATTGTTCAAAAGTATAACTTGTCCCACAAAAAACAAGCCATTTTGACCTTAAAATAAAAAAGTAATAGCTCTGGGAAGAAGTGGAGCAAAAAACGAAAACACAAAAACGAAAATACCTCCAGTGGTCAAGGGGCTAAAAACAATAACCACTTTATTTGGTCATTTTCAAATAACACATATTTTTAATGAACATTAGTTGTTACCTGATTTATGACAGTTTAAGGCTCAGTTTAAGACCAAAACTGGAGTAAAGTGATTTATAAATGTGTGCTATTTTTCGGTTATGTTTCTTGACACACATGATGGATTATGAAAATGATATTGTATTCTTGGATGACTTGAATTCTAATTTTGTCTACTGGATTCTATGCATTGAAAATGTTGCATACTGCCCCAAACCCTCTATGGGATTTTTTTCAGAAGTCAGCACAATTGTCTGTATGTATGTCAACAAACTCGCCTGACTTTGGGGTATTGTCAAGAGGAAGATGAGAGACACCAGACCCAACAATATAGATGAGCTGAAGGCTGCTATCAAAGCAACCTGGGCTTCCATAGCACCTCAGCAGCCCCACAGACTGATCGCCTCCATGCCATGCTGCATTGATGCAGTAATTGATGCAAAAGGAGCCCCACCAAGTATTGATTGCATTTACTGAACATACATTTTAGTAGTCCAACATTTCAGATTTTAAAATCATTTTTCAAGCTGGTATTATAAAGTATTCTAATTTACTAAGATAATGACTTTTGGGTTTTCATTGGCTGTAGGCCGTGATCATCAACATTAAGGCTGGAGTCACACACACCGAGTAAAAAATCTGACCG
>VIAB01002557.1:14002-24796 GCA_009801035.1 Oophaga pumilio | reverse complement strand
TTTTGATGATATTCTAATTTTGTGAGAAGCACCTGCATATGTATTACAGCTAAAAGCTTTTTCTGATACCTTCTTTACATAACAGCTTGGCTTAAGAAGGGAAATGCATAAAGCTATTTACCTGCTACAGTATAAGTGAAGATTTCAAGTGGAAAAGTAAGAACTAATAAATGTATTTTAGCAATCTGAAGTAACACTTACAGGAAGTGTTTGAATGGGATCAATATCTGAAAAAAACAGACTTTGAAAAGAAAACGGTCATATAAACTATTTTATAATTCCTTCAGCTTTACTATATGATCTACTTCTGCACGATGACACAGTGATTTTTCAGGCTTTATAGACATGTTAGAAAAGAAAAATAAGATAGTGGGAGAACCTGCTAACAGATCCCTTTAGAAGAATTCTCAATTTTTTCCAGTTTTACTTTAGAAAAAAATAACAGGTTTGCTTGTAAGCCAACAAGATAATTTTAAAAGAGAGTTTTACCAGAAGCAAAACTTAGCAATACACCAAACAAGAGGGGTCTGAAAGGTCATGCCCAATCTCCAGGATCTCCACTGATCACTAGGGTTCCCATGTTCCTCTGGCAAATGAAACAGTGCTCAGGAATATACAAAACCATTTCATTTAAAGGGAATCTGTCAGCAGGTTTTTGCTATGTAATTTGAGGACAGCATGATGGAGGGGTTAAAACACAGAATTCAATAATGATTCATTTATTAAGCTGCATGCTGTTATTTACTTATATTGAAGGTTTTATCACTAGGAGATTATCATTGCCAGGTCTGATGCTCACTGCTAGTCTAACTTCTAAACTATGTATCCTTTGATGAAGCTAGATGCGAAACGCACATCGGTTGTGGTTTTTTTATGGACTGATGTCACTTTATCCTATGTGTGCCACTGTGCTTAACTTTGTATTCCATATCTATGGATTTATATTGCCTGTTACCTTCTGATAACCTTAATTAATACTCATTATATTATGATGCCCTTACTATATTGGCATTTGTCTGTAACATTTAGATTATGATAGGTTTTTATACACCTTATATTTATTCTTTGCTCCTTAGTCTATTGACTTTATTTAGATATACTACATGGTTTACCATTTCTCATCAGTCCTGAATATCTTGTGTCCTGTATGTCTCGTTTTAATTTTTAATTACTGTAAAAATAAATAATAATACCTGTTCTGAATATTTTACACCTTGCCCTTTCTTTGATCAGTTTTTCCAGTTCAATGTGCAATTTGTGGCCCATTCACTTTTTTGCTCATAATATTTATGTAGGCTTAATTATGTACATAAAGAGCCTGGTGTGGATGGGGTCTCTTATTTCTACTGCATTCCACATCTAAAAACTCTGATCGTGTCACAACTGCAGCAGTCATTAAACTAAGTAATAAATCGTTGGAATCAGGATCACTTTGTGTCACGCTGTGATGGTCTTCAGTAAGGGAGAGGGGCCTTGAACTGTCCCTGGAGCTGGGATCCTAACTACCCCCGTCCTGGGGGTACTCTTAGGCTGTGTTTCCATGGTTCGGAAACACAGCGCTTTGGACGGAGCGGAAAGTCGGCTCCGTCCAAAGCCCCGCCCCCTTTTGAATGCGCGGTCATTCCGGATGTGTTCATGGAACACATCCGGAACACATGCGGAATGACCGCAGGGCTACATAGCCCTGTGTTATTTCCCTTGCGGCGACGCAGCGTCGCCGCAAGGGAGTAGGACATGCTGCGGTCTAAAAAGACGCGCCGCATGTCCGGAAACGCAGGTCTTCCGCCTGCGTGTTTTGAAGCATAGTGGAGACAAGATTTCTTGAAATCCCCTCCACTATGCTGTAACATCTGGATGCTGCGTGTTTGACGCTGCGCCAACGCACAGCGTCAAACACGCAGCTAATCCGGACTGTTTCCTGACCGTGGAAACATACCCTTAATGGTAGAGAGGCCAGAGTCTCCGACCTTATTATGCTCCTGTAAAAACTCTAATCTGTCCCTTCCCCCACCCCATGAGTCATGGGACAGAAATGAAAGGTAAATCAGACCCAAAGACCAAACAGGGATAACAGAATACCTCTATCATACAAAAGCACTAACCAACAATAGGAAAGAGTATAGGGACAGGGAGGAATAAAATAAATGGGAAAGGGGAAGAGGAGATAAACACACAAGTACAACATCAACACACAGAACACTACACCTCCAACTCCAAACTTCAACTACTTAGCTTTAGCACACAGCACAGGAAGACAAATCTCTAAGGCTAGGTTCACATTGCGTTAGGGGCATCCGTTTAACGGATCCGTTGAACGGATGCGCTAACGCTGAAGACTTTGCCTCTTTCTTTAAACAGAAGATCGATACGATCAGAGAAAGCTTTGGCCCTCAACCCCCATTGCCCCTCTTAGCTGCTCAGCCCTCTTTCCCCAAAACCAACTTCTCCACCATGACAGAAGATCAGCTTTCCACCCTCCTATCAAGATCACACCTCACCACTTGCATGCTTGACCCGCTCCCATCCCACCTCATCCCTAGCCTCGCCACCGTCATCACCCCTACTCTAACACACCTCTTCAACCTCTCACTTACAAATGGTGTCTTCCCCTCATCCTTCAAACATGCCTCAATCACACCCATTCTCAAAAAGACCTCCTCTGTGTCTAGCTATCGCCCGATATCTCTTCTTCCGTATGCCTCAAAACTATTGGAACAGCATGTCCATCTTGAACTGTCCTCCCACCTCTCCTCCTGCTCCCTCTTTGACCGCTTATAATCAGGCTTCCGACTGCATCACTCAACTGAAACTGCACTAACTAAAGTCACCAACGACCTACTAACCGCCAAGAGCAAGCGACACTACTCTGTCCTCCTTCTCCTGGACATGTCTTCTGCCTTCGACACTGTGGACTACTCCCTCCAGCTACAGATTCTCTCATCTCTGGGCATCACAGGCTTGGCCCTATCCTGGATCTCATCATATTTAACAAACCGAACATTCAGTGTCTCCCTCTCCCACACTACCTCCTCACCTCACCCCCTGTCTGTCGGTGTTACTCAAGGCTCAGTTCTAGGACCCCTACTCTTCACCATCTACACCCTCGGTCTGGGACAGCTCATAGAATCCCATGGTTTGCAGTATCATCTCTACGCCGACGACACGCAGATCTACCTATCTGGACCTGACCTCACCGCCTTACTGACCAAAATGGCGCTATAAAAATGTATAATAATAAATAATAATAAAATAAAATGTCATTTTTGACATCTTTATACCCCTAGCGCTAACGTATGCGCTAACGCATGGTAGTATTTTGCTGTAGACCGCGTTCGAGGGTGCGTCACAAAGTAACGCATTATCGCTAAAGCATGCCAAATTTGGCATGCGTTAAGATGCGTTACTATAATGGAGGCCAATGGGTGCGTTATGCATCCGTTACATAGCGTTAGTGTCGCTATGTAACGGATGTGTTAAATGGATGGCACCTAACGCAATGTGACCCCAGCCTAATAGCAACAACAAACGCCTGCTTAGCACAGCATCTCCTAAGAGCAAGAAAGGAGAGCTTTCACCTGCAGAACCGAGAGGGTCTGGCCAGCTTTTAAAGGAAGAGTTAAAAAACAGATCAAAAGCAGCAGAAATGGCGCTGTATGTTTCTGACCAGCATAGAAAAGGTTGTTAACCTTTTCAGCACCAAAGGAAAACCAAATTCATCTAATATGGGATCCAAATACAAAGGCTAATTGGAAGATTTGTGATTCACAATACACAGTCATCTTCTACCCTCAGATCTCCCAGGTTGGTGTGACACACTCGTGACACTTTGCCTACATTATACTGCTCTCAAATGAGGTAGCAAAAACCTGCTGACAGATTTCCTTTAAGATCTATGGGATAGAAATAGATGGCCCAATACAGCAATGACCACTATGGGGTCAATTAATTAAGATGTTTATGCCAGAATTCTGTCATAAAACGCCTTAAAAAGTCACCAAATTTTTGCGACTTTTGGTGTATTCTCACTTGCTCCCGCCAGCCATGACAATATGGAGGATGTCATATGTGGAGGATGGACAAGATGAGGAGTGGCTAAGGTTGCCAGTCAAATTCATGAAATTTACACCACTTAATTGGGGTTACTTACTCCAGAAATATATTCCAGTCCCTTGACTAGAGTGTATTTCTTCTGAAGACAATCATTCTATAATGAATTAGGCACATCTTATTCCAGCCATTTAGTGCTTTGTTGCACTTTTCATACAACAAACACAGCAGTATTTTTTAATGCTTTTCTTTTCATTGTATTTCAGCAAATATGCTTTGTTGGGTTTTCTTTTTCAAAATGCTGTAGGTATGGTAATTTTTTCTGGTGATTTTTTTTTTCAAAAGCTTCTCTCTAGGAGTTTTAAAAATGCTAAAAAAATCACTGCACTTTTTTAAACAAAAAAGAAAAAGAAAATTGTAAATAAGTGAATTAAAGTAACATGAGACAAAATATTCTCAAAATTCTGCGTAACTGACGCCCTATTCATTCGCAAACATTGACTTTAGCATTCACTTAGCTACATTTTATTTTCTGTATGTTCCTATTTCACTCTCAGACATTTTCTTGCTGGAATTTAATATTTAGTGCAAAATTCAAAAAATAACATGAAAGTGAAGAACTGCACTTTTTTGAATTTACCTGAGCAATGTCAAAACATAAATTGACATCGGTGAAACAAGTATCACTTCACTAGACAAACATAAAGTGGAAAGTATTTGTAAGCTCTATGAGAGAGAAATCTCCAGAAAATGTAAAGCAAGAAATTACTAAAATACAAATCAGTTGAGAATAACATGAACTGCAAAAGCCAAGAATTTATGTCCTGATGTAGAGATAAGCATACATTATAGTTCTGGCACAATGCAGTATTTTTAATGCACATCAGGTTAGCCTGCCTGTCAGCGGGAGTGGAACAACGCAGAGAAGGCATATAAGATATATTCAGTATCTCAGTGCTAGACTTAGTCTAACAGATGGGGTGTCTCTATAGATATGTATCATAATGGTTTTTAAGCCATCACCCAAACATGTTGTGTAACTAATCATCTATTCTCTTTTACTGACTGATTTATCATGCCTCATTACAATAACAGAACGCTCAAGTGGATTTGGATATACTGGGCAGAGTAGTTGTCATGACTGAATCAAGGAAATTCAAGGTAACAATTACTTATAGGGATATTGCAGTTAGGTTAGGGTCATACAAGTGCATATTCTCTCATTCGAGAGAATCAGGACGATTACGCAAATCACACTCTGATCAAACTTTGAGCAAAGTTTGATCAGAGTATCTGCATAGTGTGATCCGATTTTCTGGAACGAGAAGATGGAGAATAGAAATCGGACTGCATTCAGATGTCATCCACCTTAAGTCCAATGTTTTCCACAAACACATCGACTTGTATGGTCAAGTGCTATCCGAATAGTGGTTCAAGCTTGAGCATGCAGTGATTTTTTACTCTGACCGGCTCTGTCCAAGGAAAAAATTGGATATGTGCTCGGTCCCGTACAATAACACTAATCCGAGTGTGATCCAATGTTTTGTCGAATTGCTCTCAAACCATAAATATGGTCATGTGCCTTTACAAGAAGCTACCACCTATCCACAGCAAAGTGGATGGGATTTATATTATTAAATTATCAAAAACAAAGAAGATTAATTTAATGCATGACACACCAAACACAAACAAAAAAACCACAGCATAAAAAAATGATAAAAACGCATTTTAAAAAATGCACACAAAAATGCAATGAAAAACAATAAGTAACCTAATTTACATACAAGGTGCAGAAATGGTGCAGAATTTTTTCAGCGTCAAAAACTCACCAAAAGCTCTTCATGGGAACTTAGCCTTATACATGGCAACTTTAAACAACAGGGCGGTCTGCACATTATTCTGCAATTTATTTCTACAATATTATTGCATAGTAAACAGCTGCTCAGAGATCGTAGAGCTGCAGGAGTCAGCCGTCAGACACAGCTGGAATCCCCAGAGAGAAGGCAGATATGGCTTACCTGTATGGTGTGTACAGATTGGGAAGCCCTGACAGCACTTCCTGCTCAAGTCGCAGCCATCATATGATCACTGGGTAACGGGAGGAAGCAGCAGCTGCTGGGTGTCCTAACTAAACCAGATTAGCTCTGTAATGCAGCCTGAAAGTTGAATTTGCCTTTTAACAGTGGCTAATATACCAGCTCCATTTTAAATTTTGAAATGCAACTCAATGGTGTTTTATGACCTTTTGTGGGGCACAATGAGTGAAATAAGTTTAAAATAAAAATAAATAGAAAAGGCAGAAAAAAAAAGCGACTTCTGGTCCAAATCACTACCACTCGCCATGTCAAAAATAAAAACATGTTTATAATATATAAAAAATAATTATAATAGGACACAATTTAAAATTAGTTTTAGTGGTCCTTTCTGTTCATAAAAAATTCTTAAAAATCGTGAAAAACACATTGCATTTTTTTCTTAAAAATATAAAAGGGACATAAAAAGTCATCTCCGAATATCATGAAAACAATGGTAATGTCACGATCCATTTTTGTATTTGTGGCAGATCTGGTTCCTTTAAGTTAAATCTTTTTTCCTTTCAAACCAGCAGGGGTTAAATGTCAGTTTTTCCCTGCTGGCAAGCTGGTGTAATTGCATTGCTGCTGGGTCAGCTGATGAGGGAGGTGACCACTCCCACCATCCTTTAAAGGGTCAACTGATGCATCAGCTAAATGTCGGTGTTAGGGCTCATACTCACATGCGAGGAAATCGTCCGATGCTCGCATGTGAAATCCCAGCTCTGGCGCCGGCACTCGATTTCCTCGCATGTGAGTATGAGCCCTTAGAGCAATCTGCAGTGACCAAGCTTGAGTAAGGAGATCTCAGGGTGCTGTAGTGCTTTTGCGGAGTTCGCTTATCTGGGAGGCCTCTATTCTGCTGTGCAGTGCTTTGCAGCAGAGAAAGCTAAGTGTGGTGTTTTTGTTACCTTGTTCCTTTGGTGTCTGCCACTTCTCCCTGTATTTATTATCTGCAGAGGTGAGGCTAGTGCTCCTTGCCGGCCAGTGTACTAGCCAGGGCAGTTATAGGTGACAACTAGGAACAAGGCATCCTGACAGCGGCAGGGGGAAGAACCTGCATAGGGAGTTAGGTGAGTGCAGGGACAGGCTCAGGTTTGAGCTCAGGTGGTGACCATCCCTCATTCCCTATTGGTAGGGCCGGGCCCTCCTCTCGTCTTTCAAAATTCTTTTGTGTGTAAGTTGTGCCGTCTGCTGACCGACCACCCGTTGGGTCGAGTCACATACCGTGACAGGTAAAAATGATTTGAGTATCTGAATAAGAACAGTTCTTAAAACCGCATGTACAAAAAATCCCTGAAGATGAGCCTTGTTATGAATGAATGAAAATAGTCAGATCTTGAGCTGGTTAAAGCTGATGCTCAGTTGTTCCCTTAATGAGAATCTGTTCGACAGGTTTTTGCTTCCCCATCTGAGAACAGCAGGGTGTAGGTGCAGAGGTTCCAGAGATTTATCACTTTCTTTGCTGATTGTTGCAATTTTAATTAAAAATGGTTTTATCTGCTGCAGACCTAAGTTCTTTTAATGAAAATTGACTAAGCCTCATCCAGAAAACTCAAGTATTTTCTAATTTTCATCCATGTGCCATCAATGCCTGTGTTGTTTTTTTTTTTACGTCCATGAGAGATCTATGCGCCATCTGTTTTCATACAACTATATTAAAACATGTACATGGTAATATACAGTTTCCTTGGTTTATAATAGAAATCTATCCACAAAAATCAGGTGTCACTCTCAGAGGGTGATCATAGTGTGCTCTGATTCTCTCAGATGAAGAGAAGATGGAGAAATAATGTATTCTCGATACTTTTAGTCCATGTAAATCGGACTGCTCTCAGATGTCATCCAATTGTGATCTGATGGTTCCAAGGACTCATTGACTTGAGTGACTGAGTAGGATCTGAATATCTGATCAAACTCAGGCATGCAGTGATTTTCTTCCTTGGACCAGCTTGGTCCAATTTAAAAAATCTGACATGTATATGGCCCTATAGCATAACATTGGTCTGGGTGCAATCTGATGTTTTGTCGGATCGCACTCAGACCAAAAATACGGCCATATGCACGAGACATTTGGATTACCCTCTCTTTTCAGAACTCCAGCTACACAGAAACCCATGCTTACTCACTCCTGCAACTGTATGAAACGCTCCAGCAGCAGATAGAGCTCTTTTCTTGTCTCCTAGTCATCTATAGATAGTAGGATGTGAATGCTACCAAGTTCATACTGATTACAATAGAAGCACAACTGTTAGGTTTCCTGCTTATCAGGACGTCAGTATGTCTAGAGCTGATTTCCATTATACCACATACAGAAGGGTCATAAACGACAAGCAACTAAATCTCTAGTGAGAAATAAAAAATCAAATAACGTTTGGAGATATGCCAAGATAAATGAGCTTCATTATGGGTGAGTTCTGAAGATCATCTTAAATGGATAACTATCAACTTAATAGTAGAGTACCTGATGATACAATCATGTATCATATGTAACTAATGTATTATTAAAAGTGCATTCACTCTTTTTAACCATATTTCATCTATCCGTTATCTATGTATAATTTAAGTAAATGTTAAAGCTTTATCCTTATCTTCATAGATGTGTGTTGTTGGATAGTGCTTTTGAAAAGTATTGCAATTTACTGCTGCTTGTTAAAACTTATAGCCATTTTTTAAGTATTTTCACTTTTGTTTACAGCGTGTTGCCTAGGAGCCCGACCACTGTTTCTGTCTAGCTTATAAGCAACGCACTGAAGCTGGCTGGGATCAGGAAATAAAGTGTGATCCAGTGATCAAAGCTAGCTTCAAAGCAGTGCTTACAAGTTCAACAGAAAAGAGCTTGTAAGTACTGTGAGGTAACATTAGATTGCAAAAGAGCTTATTTTTCAACCATATCAATCTTTGAAGATGGGAATAAACCTACATTTTTCTCTATAACTGTGCTGAGTGAACACCAGCCCTGATGCTAAAGAGCTGTGCTATGTACTTTCTTTAGCTGCCTTCCCTATGCTGATCCATTCCCCTCTCACAGCATTAGCCTCACTCATAGACCTGGACAGAAAGACTATAAGGCCGGAGTCACACTACCAAAGAATACAGCCGAGTACTATGCGAGAAAACATCGCAGAGCACTCTCCCAGTGTTAATCTATGGGGCAGCTCACATCAGCATTTATCTTCTCAGTCATATTTGACGTGCATGTGCTCCAACGTAATTTTCTTAACTAGCAGAGGGAAAGCCGATGGCTGGGGGCTGATGTTTATAGCCTGGGAAGGGGGTAATACCTATGGATCTTCCCAGGCTATTAATATCAGTTCACAACTGTATACTTAACCTTTACTGCTATTAAAATGGGGGATCCTAAAAAAATTATGTATAATTAATAACCAGCAAATGCCAATCAGACAGCTGCGGGCTGATATTAATAGCCTAGGAAGTGGCCAAGGATACTAAATGACATCATGTCACTATGTGATGTCAGCACGAGCGTGGTGGGAAATTTTCCCATGATGCTCGTGCTGAATTCAGAAAAGTGAAGCGAGTTCATTGGCTGTGAACTCCCAAAACCTGTCAGACGGCACCACGAGCAGGAGAACGTTCTCACGCTTGAGGTGCTGTCAGACAGGGAATAGGAATTCACAGGGAGACACTGAGCACATGCTGCTCAGTGTCTCTGCAGGATGGCAGGCTGTAAGGTCGCATTATGAAACCATGCAGCCTGCCATCTAGATGTAGCAGAGATGACAATATCATTGAGCCACTCTGGGGAGATCTCAAGCGTGAGGTTCATGCTAGACAGCCCAGGAATTTACAGGAACTGGAGGCTTTTTGCCAAGAAAAGTGGGCAGCTTTACCATCTGAGAAAATAAAGAACCTCACCCACAACTATCACAAAAGACTTCAAGCTGTCATTGATGTTAGAGGGGGCAATACACAATATTAAGAAATGGGGTATGTGAACTTTTGATCAGGGTCATTTGAATGTTTTGGTTTGCCATTATGATTTAAAAAGAGAAAACACAGTAGTCTGACATTAAATGGCTTCACCCAACCACTAACCATGAGTGAAGAAAAAGTTTTGGTGTTATCATTCATATTCTCTGGAAAAAGGCCAAGAAAGCAAAAATCTGCCGGGGTAAATTTTTGAGCACAACTGTATATGTATATATTGTGGTATGGCGACTGGCCATGTGGTTAATGGGAGATATGCATCACAGAGATGGGTGGCCCTTTGATGGAAGCCTGGGCTTGTTTTGCTCAGCAGATCTACTGCTGGGGCTTACTATACATTGGGAAGGCTTCCAGGTGACTTGGAGAGATGGGAGTGTCAAGTCACCTATATACCACACCCAGGAATTGTGGCTGAACACCCAAGATGGAGCATGTGTGTTTGTGCACACGCGGCAGTGCTGGCTAGAGTGAGCCAGGGTGAGGAGGCCTGTGAACTACCTACAGAGAGGATGCCTCTGAGGTTAAGAAGTATCCAGAAACTGGTGCGGTCATCGTGGACAGTAAATGGACACTACACTGTATTAGGCACTCCAGGGCTTAGCGAGGACGATGGGTACTGTAGGGCCAAATGGTTGCCGGACGATGAACGGGCTGCTGCATATCACTATGTACCTGAGCTTCGGATTATGCCGTGCCTTTATAAAGGGAATGGACTTTTTAACCC
>VIAB01002556.1:61508-78010 GCA_009801035.1 Oophaga pumilio | reverse complement strand
TCTAGAATACCCGATGTGTTAGAATCGGGCCACCATCTAGTGGGTAAATAAGTATCCTGTGTAACCCTAAATAAACCTTGTCTAATAGGAGATAATATTAATAGGAATGTGATATAAACAAGACAAGAAAAACAGGTAACATTGGGGTGTGTATATAAGATAATTGTTTCCTATTCTTCTAAAATGTACAGCGTTAGTATACAGATTATGATGATGATAACGTATATTAGTTCAGGTAACTGATCATCCTATTCCTCATTAGGTCCAAGAGGATTGATACTGTTAGTTCTGATTGTGTTCTGAGGAAATTAGATATCAATAAAGTGTCAGTGCTGAACATTTGAGATGAAAAAATAAGGGGTGACTCATCTCATTTTCGTTGCCTCGTTTTTCCCCATGTGTGGTTCATCAGGAGGCCCATATAGTAGGTGGTGGAATAGATGGAAGATCCAGCATGTCTCCATGTTGGCTCCATGGAGCCTAGTCTCCAAGAACAAACTAAGACAGCTGGGCCACTTGATCGTTGCTGTGTATTGAGGTCTTGAGAGAGAGAGATGTCAGCTGACCTAAGCAGTTCTCATTGTTTTTGTAATTTTTTTTTCTTTGCAGAAGTTTAAAGGTTACAAATAAGAGCCAATAAAAACTTCAAAGTCAAGTGTTTGTAGTTATGAAAATTGGCAGTTTTATGAATTGGAACCATTAGGTGTACACATAATTTAATACCATGTGTCTTGTACAGTATTTCACAAAACATGCACAGGTCATTGACTATAATTAAAGTAAATATTACCTTTTTCACTATGGTTATCCAAGTGATAAAGTAATATTGTCATATACACAAAAATATTTCAGTCTTCCCATTATCAAATGTTCTACACTCAAGAAAAGTGAACACGAATTGCTCAATTTATCAGCTATGTTCAACAATTTAAAATGTAGAAGTGATTGACTGGTGCAGATTATACATATACAGACTCACACTTAAAGGGGTTTTAATAGAATTGAAAAAGATGGCTGCTTTCTAACAAAAACAGTGACACACGTGTCTATAATTGTCATTTCCTGCAGTGAAACCGAGCTGCAATACCAGAAACAAAACATGGCCAAGTTTCTGGAAAAAAAAAGCAACCATGTTCTAATCTTGTACAATCCATTTAAATATGGAAATAATGTGTTACTTGAATGTTGTTGGTTGGCATTAATTATACATTTTGTTATGTTGGTCACCTTTCCTAAAATAAGTCTCTGTGAATTCTGTCTGAGGCTGTAAGCTCAAAAAGACTTCCTCAGTCAGACTTCACTCCATCAAGATCTCAGAGGAGTCATGACCTCCTCCCTTTGCAGGGATCTGGACTTATTATGGAACCCCTTTGTTGCATTTATTGAGTAGTTGTCCAGAGCAGAGGGCCTGAGGCAAATGTAGTCCAACTCGTCAAGTTTGCAACTGGAGAGACAAAATCAGGAGACAAAACCATAGTCAAAGTAATAGCCAGGATCGCATGCCAGGAAATCAGATAAAACATGGTGGGACAGGCTAAGGTCAGGAGTCAGGGTCACAATCTCTTGCAAGATCAGGGCAACACAACAAGGTAGTAGTACCTAAGTCCATGGAGTAGTCCAGGCAAAATATCTGGCAACTCCCAGCAGACTTCTGGGAGTTTACATAGGTTGTGTTACTGCCCCATTAGCCACAGCATGGCTGGGTACTCCTGATGAGTTATTGGACAACCACATCCATTCAAGTCAGGCTTGGTGTGACAACAGGTCCCAGCCACACTAGTAGGACAATGTCATCATCGGTCCAGGGATACTGGAAGGGATATTTCCATCACCAATGCAGCCTGCTAAGTGAAAATGGCAGCACCTGGTGATAGAGGCAGATGTCACTAGAATTGGTCTTGTTGGAGATATGAAAATAGCTAAAATAATAAAATGGCAACTTAGTTTGTAACATGTTACCACAAAAGAATCATGTGTTGTGAATATGCTGGAGGCGGCTTCTGAGCTGTGGCTCCCTCCGGTGGTTGCTGAGGGTAATGAACTGATTAATAAATGGCCTTCAGCTGGCGCTGAATGGTAGGATATAAGTGGCCTGAGTTCCCAGCAGCCTTGCCGGTGATCAATTGTTCTTCTGGTCTTGCTTGAAGCACTGCTAGTCTCCTGCTCTCCTTCAGATAAGTGTTTGCTGTTTTTTTTTCTCTGTTTGATTTTCTCTGCTGGTTTGCTGCCTGCAGTGGACTGCAGCCTGTCCCCTTTTGGGGGTCTGGCGCTGCAATTGTGCTCCGTTTGTGTCTGCACTTTTGCTTTGCTCTTTTGTTAATTTTAATTTGCTGAATAGCGTTTTGTTACACCAGAGATCTGATTTAGGTGGAAGAGGTCGTGTGATCTCAGGTTTTTTGGCAATCAGAAGTGTTGGTATTTTTGTTAGGGTTTTTGTTGGATTGCACTCAGAATTCTTTCCTGTACTTTTCTGTCTAGACAAATTGGGCCCCAGCATTTCTCATTCTATTTTCTGTCTGTGTCCGTGCTTTCTTCTTGTCTAACCGCCATTACATGTTTGGGGACTTCCTATTTTCTTTGGGAATCTGCTCCGGGGCAGATAGCTTTCATCTTTCTGCCTTTAGGTGTAGTTATCTCTCAGGCTGTGAGGAGGCGTCTAGGATCAACATAGGAACGCTCCACGGCTACTTCTAGTTGTGTGGTTAGTTCAGATTACTGCAATCCAATAGGTTCCAGCCTCTTTGGTGTATTACCGTTTTTGCTATTTTTTGCCATTTCTCCTCAGTTACCGAAACATAACAATCATGCAACTTTTTGCATTACCAAAGCTAGTGGGAGTATTTTATCTACTAATTCTAACATGGACACATGCCACAATTATGGATGGCTACTTTTCTACTTGTCAAATTGTAAGATAGTTTTACTCTCCTTCTGTCTTTGGACAGGTTCAGAAGAATGTATGAAAATTCATCCGATTCCTAGGTTTTTTTTGTCATCCAAACTCGCAACTGTATGCCATTTATGTGTCATCCATATGTCCAAATTTTTCATCCATACGGCAATCCATTTTTATACATGAACATTTAAAAATTGTACAAGACCAAATGCAGTTTCCCAACGGAAACCTGTCACGAGATCACAATTCCCAGACAGACCATTGGGCTCTTAACCCAAACTAACAATCTCATGTAAGCTTATGAAGCTGGAAGCTCTTATCAGCAGACACTTTCATGGTTTGTGAATTAACCCTAAGGCCCCGATCCATAAAGATTGCTATTTTGCATGACATTCTTCATAAAGAGTGTGCTAGTGAAAGATGCCTTGTGCCGCCACAAGAAATGTGTCCAAGTCGGGGAGTACAGTCAGGTACTGGAGTACATTTCTGTCTTTATGCAACTTTTGTGGCGTCAATTCTGATGAGCTTATTGGATATGCCCCTTCTCAGCCAAACTGTGCCCACTTTTCCAAAATTTAGTAGAGCTGTTTGGGACTGACATAGAAGAGCCAAAAGTCACAACATTTCAAACAATGTTATAGCAGAATTTTGGCAAAAACTCTTTGATGAAACAGGGCCTTTGTCATGTTTGCTTCTTAATATTCTCTTTCTTTTCTATTTTCCTTTCTTTTAGCATCTCTAGTACACCTCTTCATGCTCTATGTCAAAAGCAGTAGTAACTTGGAAACCTCTGAAAATGTATAATTACACCAAACTGGGAAGAAAAATATATTTCACGTTGGGAAAAAAATGTAACATCTGGCTGTATATTTTTCTTCTCTCCAACATTGTTTTTTCACCTTTGGTGCAGCAGAATACTAACTTCTGTTGTAATACTGAAAATCACTTTTTGTAGCTTTTACATATCATGAAAGGGATCTGTTATTTTTGTACTTCCTTAATATGATCAGTTCATAATTCAAGCATCCACACACAAAAATAGATTTGTTTGAAGATGTTGTTTTGTAGAGAATCTCTCACGTGCAGTCCCTCCAAGCAAGTGACATAGCTGTTAGGGGGTCACAGTGGTTAGACATTGCAGCTGGCCGAAACTCCTCCCCTATGAAAAATTGCTGCATGATTATGTTTCTCAATGCTGCAGCCATCGTCTCGCCGCATGTGAGCTTAGCTTTGGCCCTACCCTTAAAGAAAAATACTAATGGAACATACAAGCCGAACTTGTTGGAGACTGTGATATTTTTTAATGCGACCTGTCTTGTCCAGAAAAGCTATCTAGCTGCAGAAATAGGGTTAATTTTCACGTAATTAGCTTTAAAGTCAAGCATTCCTTCCTTACTGAAAACAAGGAGGCCTCTCAACCTGCAAGGACAGGGCCCTCTTTTTTCTGTACCAGTCTGTCATTGTTAGTTTGTTCACCGTAATTTATATTTGTATCTTGTATGTAACCCCTTCTCATGTACACCACCATGGAATCGATGGTGCTCTAAAAAGAAATGATAGTAGTGCATAGTAATTCCTGTCGTGTGCCATATCACTCATCTTTAATAATGTGCATAACATGCAGAGATAGTATAATCCCCTTCATCAGTTAAAAAGGTTGTCCACTACTAGGACAACCCCTTCTCGATCTAAATGCTTGGCCTCGATAAAATAAAAAAAATTATACTTACCTCCCATGCCGCCGCCGTTAACACTCATGGTCCCAGGGCTAATCAGCGAAGGCATCACTGTCTCCATCTTCTGTCGAATCGAAGATGAAGTGGAAGTCAGGGCTGCAGCTGCTCTCCCTATCCTTTCATATTCAATTTGACCCAAGGCGGGGACAGTGACTCCAGCGCTGATTGGGCATCGGGCTCACATGTCATATCAAGCGCGCAAGAGCCCCTGGACCACGGGTGCCGACACCGCTGGAACAGCACCGACATGGGAGGTGAGAATAAGCTTTTTCTATTTTATCGGGACCAAACATTTAGATCGAGAAGGGGTTGTCTTAGTAGTGGACAACCCTTTAAGGGGTAAAAAAAATTCCCTATATTTATAATGTGATTAATCGTCAAATCATTACATCACCTACACTTCACTGAAAATGGGACAATTACCTCATCAGTATGCAGGTATATAGTGTTTCTGAACACGACAGATTCCCTTTAACTCTATCATTTCTAGAGCTCACAGATTAGATGGGATAAGAGTTAAACCTCATTCACACGTCCAATTTTTCCACATACGAGAAAAATTGACCTATTATCAGGGTTTGAACAGAGTGTGGTCCTAGGGTCATCCGTTGCTCTCGTATGTGGAGAAATTAAAAAAAAAGTTTCTCCACCTTCTCAGTTATGACAGTCCGTGAAAATCAGACTGTACTCGGATGTGGGTAGCACTCGTATGCAAAATCGAATGTGTGAATGAGGCATGACAAAAGTTGATAGATGTTTATGAATTTGCTGTGTATGGCAGATTTAGTGTGGATTTTTTTGGTGTTTGTATTTCTTTTTTCTTTTGTAAGCTGTTGAAAATGTTGGTGGAAATGATAAGAATTGAATTCCCTATCCATTGTGGAGATTTCAGATAATTGATGTATAGATTTTTGTTTGAGAACACAGCCAGGCATTATAGTTTTGTGGCATTAGACTTTCCATGTATGCTTTCATTCCCTGATTCACAAGAGGTATGTTGTCGCACAGATGTAATAATACCTTGCTTATACCTGCCAACTTCTGGAAATCATCTTCGTGGAAAATATTTGAACATCACCCCCTTTTTTCAGGCCACGTCTCCTTATTATTAAATGAATAAATTCAGGTGTCTCTGTATCACAGTCCAAGTACGGGCCACAATGCACGGACGGACCTCTGGTCTCCTGACCCAAACTTGACAGCCTTGTACAGTACAGACCAAAAGTTTGGACACACCTTCTCATTTAAAGATGTTTCTGTATTTTCATGACTATGAAAATTGTACATTCACACTGAAGGCATCAAAACTATGAATTAACACATGTGGAATTAGAGTATATACTTTACAAAAAAGTGTGAAACAACAGAAAATATTTATATTCTAGGTTCTTCAAAGTAGACACCTTTTGCTTTGATGACTGCTTTGCACATTCTTGGCATTCTCTTGATGAGCATCAAGAGGTAGTCACCGGCAGTGGTTTTGACTTCCGGTGACTACCTCTTGAAGCTCATCAAGAGAATATCAAGATTGTGCAAAGCAGTCATAAAAGCAAAAGGTGTCTACTTTGAAGAACCTAGAATATAAGAAATATTTTCAGTTGTTTCACACTTTTTTGTTAAGTATATACTCTAATTCCTCATGTGTTAATTCATAGTTTTGATGCCTTCAGTGTGAATTTACAAGTTTCATAGTCATAAAAATACAGAAACATCTTTAAATGATAAGGTGTGTCCAAACTTTTGGTCTGTACTGTATATGTCTATGAGGCTGTCAAGTTCAGGTCAGTAGACCCATGACCCGTTCATGCATTACAGTCCATGAGGCTTTCAAGTTGAAGTCATAAGACCCAGGGCCACTCAATGCATCTTAGTCTAAACCCCCGATACACTGATGTCTGAATTCTTCCTTAGGCCTCATTTAGACAGCCATGATTTTCATGGACAGAACCCATTCCCATTAACTATTTGGTGCTATCCACATGGCTGGGTTTTTTTTGTGTACAGTGTGTCCATAAACAAATAATGGAGACATTTCTGTTTTGGATTGAAGTCACGGATCAAAATTATCTATTCAAGTCTAGGGGTCCGTAAAAATCATAAACAGCAGACAGATGGCATTGGTGTGCAATGCGTGTGCTGACTGTGATTAACATTGCAATGGATAAGAGAAGCTTCGTAATTTATTTATTCTTTCCTTTAAAGAAAATCACTGATGGTAAGCAAACAGACCAAATACTGATGAAACTCACCTTTTTTTTTGCCGTAGTGAAAAATCAGCTGTCTGAATGAGGTCGTAGGGCGGATTTGTAAACCAGGGCTTTCAGCTAGAAGCATTGGTGTATAGAACCTATGTCACTTGTATTACATCCCCTCTGAGTACACACAGTGCAACCAATAATAACTATAAATATAAAGCTAGTCTATTAATGACCACATTTTGCCCATGTCATGTTTCTTGTTAAAAGCACATCCTATGTACATAAATTAGGGTGCATGTGGATACAGGCTGCATCTTTTACTACAAGAGAAGGCATATGTAAAAATATGGAGACCTATAATCACTAAGTATCATATTAACGGTGAACAACTGAAGAATGACCATTACAGCAGAAGAAAACATATGTACCTGTGTGGTTGAGCCTCAGGCCGAATGACTTTCACGCAGTGGCTGGGCTATTTAGCGTAGCATGAGTCTACCATCGGAGGGTTCATCTAGACACCAGGGTTAAGTCTCAGAGTCTAACATCCTGGCGCTGATCCAAAAATAGAAATGAGAGAGCTGTGATATATGAAGCAATTACACATAAAGGAGTTTTCAGGCAAAAATAGACAACACATTATTAAATTATTTATTAGAAAAGGATGACAACCAGGAACCAATTCCTAGGTGACAAAGTTACAGAATATTTGCATAGTATAAAAGAGTATAGGTCCCAGTGAGAAAAGGTACAGATGACAGTTGCATAGAGATGACCATGCATAGTAGGTGCGTGGTCTTCTACACTATAAATGCCACTCTTGACATGTAAACCGCACACCCAATCTGTACATTATATAATCAGATGGTCATATGTCAATATTGCACCCTTACCCGTACAGAGTCGAATAGCAGTCATCAGGATAAAAGAACAGAGCCCCAATGTGTGTTTCGGGTATAGTGTTTGCAGCTTCCTCAGGGGATATTAAAAAAGGGCCTTTCACGTTATTTTTACCTTACAGGCCCTTCGATCACGTAATCGTAATTGACTAATCATTTCCTGGTTAGTCAGCGCATGTGTGTGTGCTGTCCAGGACACCTGAAAACTCTTCTGTAAGTCCTACAAGCCTCACCTTCATATAGGAGCCTCCCAAATGGTAAGGGAGCGTTACTTTAGCTATTAAATTAGGGATAATTTAGCTGTTAAATTACTTTCATGGTGTTCTCATACCAGATGCCTTGTCACATCCATACATGACCCAATAATGTTACCACGTGTGCCATATAAACATTTAGTAGTCTGTCCACTTTGCATTGAATGTCCACAATGTGTTGCTGGTGGAGGTTTCTGAATGCAGATGCCCGTCATTACAAAACTGCTGCACTATATAAGTGCATGTCTGTTGAGTTACGGAGACTATATTCAACATATCTGTCAGTAATAGGGTTTGGACTCCAAGCAAGCTGTTTATTCTTTGTAACAAACTAACAAATCCTATTGTTCAGATGACATTGTGTCATTATTTCCCTGAGCAGTAGAACACAAAGGATGAATCCAGCAGCTGCATATCCTTGTAGACCAAGCATTTACCTTGTCTATGAAAGTGTGGGAGGTGTTGACAGCTGGTATGTAAGAGGAGAAAATTACCTGTAAGCATTCACCTGGGTGTGCAGTCTTACATGCTTGGAGTCATGTCACAGCAGTTTAGAGATACACTGCAAAAATATTGATTATATTTTACTCCTAACAGTTATAAATAAGTGTCGCATCTGCCATCTATACACTGTTTCTACTATCTTTCTGTAAACGTATGCTGAGGTAAAGGAAACCAGCAAAAAAAGTCTATTGTGTCAAAATAATCTGCTTTGTATGCAGAGGAAAACTAATATTTGTATTTCTGGTGAAGCGCAGACGCTAAAGAGACTGTGGACAACTTTATGTTTTAGTACATTATTTGTACTATCTGATATAAAACGTGTCTGCAATTGACTTTACTTCATAAAATTTAAAGGTGAGGGGATGATTTACAGATAGGTGGGGCTCCCATTGGACTGGAGCATCGTCCGCACCTGCATGCCACTAAAAACCACATGGAGTGGTGACATCCATGCTTAGCCACCGCTCCATTCCAAAGGCATATTTCAGAGCCACGTTTTTAAGATCAATGGGGTCCTCGGCACTGCCAATTCCTGATCATCTGCACATACCCTTAGTCCTATGCCCTTCTCTCACCTCTCCTGAATGCTCTTCAGAAGTCATATCAAATTAAATATCAAATCATACCATATTTGAGTTTAGAAACAGTGCAGGAAAGGAAAGTGAAGGAATGGCCTGACAAGGATCCCGCTGTGGCAATTGAGACTGAACAACATAAAAAATTAATACACACAAAGCAGTAAAATATAATAAACTGCCAAAGACTCCATTGCTTTTCCTTTTGGACCAAAAAGGTATTTTCTGGTCACATAGAGCTCCAGGCTCACTGTTTGGGCAGCCCTAATATATCACTCACTCTTGAGCCATAAATCTTTTTAATTGTGCCTGAAGAGTATTTATATTAGTTATAAACATATTCCATGTCACCTTTGTAATACAGTTAATGAATACATTACTGCTGAATATTCTTTAAACAATTTTTTTTATTCTATCCACATTTTATGCTGTAAAAATCATTTTATCTCTACCAAAATATGCATTTTGAAATTAATTGATGATACAACCTTTTGTGGGTACTAATTTCTTTATGTATGTGTAAGGCTCCTATCCTATTCTCCCTGTACTGGACAACGATATATGGTACCTTACTGTCTCAATTTATTATTATTATTATTATTATTATTATTGCGTCATTTATTCCATGGCACTTTACGTCTGAGGAGGGAGCTTTGAGTTATGTTTTTTTTAAGCTTTATAACATTTCTGTAAATAACTGCAGCAGTAGGTTTTTACACATTATTAAATTCTCAATTACTTAAATAGGCAGAAATCATTGGCCTAGAATGCTGTGAAATCTGCAGGTTGCAGTTCAAGTAGACATAGCAGTTTCTTCACCCATAGCTAGTGAGCGACAGTTTGCAGATCAGTAATGCAAACAGTTAAATATAGGTACAGCACATAAATAATGCATTTAAGCTTTGAGGGTACTCATTAAATAATATTTAGACAGGTTTTGCTAGGTCTTCAGTGAACTATCTAGCACCTGGTCATTCTTCACAATGAGGTTCAGTTATGACGTAATTGATGGTGGTAGGTAACCACATGCAAAGTGTCTGGGCTCATCCTTTCAACAAAATCTATTGGGTTGTATCTTGCTGTATTACAATTTAGAGAAGTTGTTAGAAAAACTGGGGGGGAACAAATCACACAAAACCATCAGGTGAAACCCTTTAGGGTACAAGGAAAGTAAAAAGAAGGTGCTCACCTGAGCAGGTTGTCTGCAGGTGCAACTCCTATGAACACCTGAAGATATATATTAGCTGCTGTCTCGTGACTGGGGGTGATCTCCTCCAGGATAGTTGACCAATTTGGCCGATAACACAATATCGGGCTGTTGTAATGAAGAATCCTTAGAACCAAGATGAATTGAATGTTTTTTTTATTTCCACAATGTGTTTCAACCCTGGATTAGCATCTTGCATTGGGTTTGCTTTTTGGACTCTAAAATAAATAAAAAACATTCAACTCACCTTGGTCCTAAGGATTCTTCATTACAGCAGTACAGCCTCATATCATGTTATCGACCAGATTTTTCAATTTAGAACAGTTGTAAGTGAAGAGATTAACGTTATATATAGCTGTATTTTAGGTTCTATAATGCAGATTGTCTTTGCCACAGTCAATGGAAGCTTGTATAAGAGCAGGATTTTATTATAACAAGCTCCAACATGCAGCAATCCCATACAGAGTCGTAATAACATAAGACATGAAGCAGACAATATTCAAACTCAATCCTTTCATATTATATCTACACATCTGCACGGCTCATTCATGGAGAACAGATCTGACATGCTGTTAAACATTGTTTGAACAGCGTATTTCCAACTTGGCACCTGTAGTGTAGGAGAGGACCCTCTGGACTCTAACTACTCTTCCTCTATTACTCTAGACATTATATACTGACATAGCAGCCTTTCAGATGGACCACCTTACTTGGCATCAGCACTGATTTTACTGACAAGTGCAATATGTTTGCAATTCTTGTTTGTGGTTTGATTTTCATATTTTACACTGCCTGTTCAGGTTGATGGTAAATAGACGTGGTGTTCCTAAGATCTTTATTTCTGGATCTTTGTTTAGAATCCCCATACAGTAAAGATGTATATCTTTGTACCTTGTTAGCCAGTAGATAGAAAAATATTTAGAGTTGAGAGTCCTCAGTGGTTGAGAAAAATATTTAGAATTGAGAGTCCTCAGTGGTCTTTTCAGTTAGCCATTAAAAGGTATCAACCACTGAGGACTCTCAACTTTAGAATCCCCAGTGATTCATCTAAAAACTTGTGCCAAATATTTTTACATTACCAGATATTATAATGTAATGTTTTGATAAAGTGCACGTCAGTTTATTGACTGTTTTTGACATCAAGTTTTTACTATACTCTTTTTTGTGCTGCCCCATTTATCAAGCAAAAGCTGACCAAATAGCAAGAAATTGAGAGGTGTTTCCTGGATATTTAATGCAACCTGCAGGGGGTTGGACCAGATGGCCCAGGAGGTCCCTTCCAACTCTATAATTCTATGATTCTATGATACAACTGCTTTGGTACCATATTGTTGGAATTTGTGTATATTATTTGATATACAATTTATTATCGAAGGTACATTATTGATGGGTGTATTGCACAGAGCTGTTTCAGGCAGGTCTTCTATGCTTTTAGTCTTAGAAAGCTTTACTTCAACTCTTTTGTTTATGGAGGGATGATATAAACCACTGATTAGCAAGAGTACATTAAAATAATGTACTTGTCTCCATTGTTTCCTTCACAATGCCGAGTGAGGATCCAGAACAGATTGAATCCCCAGAGTATGTAGGTACGAGCAGAAAGAAGGACAGAAACCAAATAATCTACCGTATGTGTTTTCGGCTGAGAAATGAGTACTAGACATTCCAAGAAGCTAGATTATAGTGAAAAAGGCCAGATACAAAATAACACCATTTCACAATAACATAGATCACCTACTGTAAATGTTTTTAATAATTACTGAACTGTAACTTATTGATTCAAGACTGAATAATTAGAATATATCCAATGATTCTTCTGATTTGGAGCATAGTTTCTGAATTCTCTATCCTGGTTTATAACTACACTTAAATATAAGATCAAAAAAATAAAAAAGTGGAGAATATTTTATTATGTAAAAGTACACAGAGACATATGTTGTCAATCGAGATTCAGAGCACGATTAACAACATTGTAGACAGTTAACTCCATTGGTTTTAGCCCCTGCTAAATGTTTATGTGTTTTATTAAACTTTTTGCCATTTTGTTGTTTCATATGTTGGGCATATACCAGTCTTTCCTAACTTCTTGTATGTCATTGTTCAACTTATGACATACTTATGTGGGATATTTTTGGCAACGATTGGGTCGTGGAAGTAAATAGTGGAAGCTCTAGGCTCTGTGACTCTGGACAGTATTTCTGCGTTAGTGCTGAGGTGGCTTTGAGAATTTCCAAGGTGTTGTAGTAGCACATTGCCTGTGTGTTTTGTGCGAGCAGCAACTGATTGATGGTGATTGTGGCATCTGTTTCAGATAAAAGGCTCTGCATATGGGGGCAGCATTAGAACGCTTCAGAATGTCAGAGGGTATGAAGGCCTCTATTTCCCCACCTGTCCAGGGTAAGTTGCAGTGGGCTTGCAGTTGGAGCTTGCATCCTGAATAGCCTGTAACTAGTTAGTGTGGGATGTGTTCATTAGCAGTTAGTATGCCGCTCTAAGCCATGATGCTAAGGTTAGATTGACAGTGACCCAGCTGGGTGAGTATGACCCAGCTGGAGATGATGAGCAAGAGGTGCCACTTTTTGAGTGAGGTGCTGAGCCAAAAGAAGTATCTTATGCGTAAACACGTCTAAGGCCGGCGTCACACTGGCGAGTTTGATGCGAGTTAGTCGCACGACTTTCTTGCATCAACACCCGGCACAGCCGCCTGCTCTCGGACCCGAGTGCGCGGCTGCATAGAAATACATGCAGCCGCACACTCGGGTCTGAGAGCGGGCGGCCGTGCCAGGTGTTGATGCGAGAAAGTCGTGCGACTTACTCGCATCAAACTCGCCAGTGTGACGCCAGCCTAAGAGAGGGAGAGTCAAAGGGCTGTTAAACTTTTCTGCCAAACTGCTGCAAATAGTTTTTAGCATTAAAGACTGCCTCTAGAGAGACGATCGATGGAAAGCTTGTTGAACTGTCCACTCTAGTCAAGTCATTGACCTCCTTTTGGGAAACCTGCCTTAGAGGCTCAGTCTTGAGAGTAAAGTGTTTTATCATCTGGCTCACTTTTTTTACATGTTCACAGTGGATATTAGTCACTGACTTCACAGTGCAGTATATAATCAATCTTATTCTATTCATATGAGTAGAAATATAGCAGTGACGTTTGGTGCGATCAGTAGGCCCCCAACTGCTATGTCAAATCCATCAGCATCTCACAATCAGGTTTTGAGTGGACACTTAAATGCCAGTGACAGAGATTAACACCAGCATTTACATAGTTAAATGGATATTTTGGGATATCTGTGGTGTATTGAAACATGTATTTCGTTCTGGTGAGTTATTTGTGGATGGGGGGGGTTGGGGAGTTATTGGTTTTTATTGTATAATAATCAATAAAAAAGTAGGGAAAAATGAATATATGATTGTGTGATGTTAAAATTCATTGGATAACTGTATCGTGAAGGCCTATCACGTAATTATAAACAAGTTATTGTTCAGTGACTGGCTTGTAACAATGTTATGTACTCTTTTTTTCAATAAAACCGATCTGCTTAAAAAAATTGAAAAATAGTTAAATGAGTGGTTCAATACCTATAAAGCCCTTTATAGATACCTATCTTTAAGCCCTAACCACTTTTGTAATTAACTTTATAATTAAATTCCCTATGCTTCTCCGTATCCTAATTCTTATATACCGTATGTTTTTTCATTTTGCATCCTGTGTCATTTTGTTTGAGAGCAGTCTCAAACGGGAAGTCACAGGAGGCTGAGGCTGCCCTCACTTCTCTGCAGCATTTACGGTATCACCACTCCTGAAATAGGGTGTCATTAGGGAGTGGCACTGCGGACACGCACCACAGCTACTAACACCACCATACCCTGATGACATCCTGGTACAGTGGAGGTGATCGAGCAGCAATTGCATCATCTGTTGCCGCCGTCACAGTCAGTGCTTCTAACACTACATTCTCTTTCCCTAAAACAAATCGTCATCAGGAGGCGGTGATAGAAGGAGTGTGAGTGACACCAGCATTGCCCCCTGATGAATATTTATTTGAGGGTGCTGATAGAAGCAGGGGAAGTGACAGCAGTGTCGCCCCACAGCCTCTATCACTACCCTCAAATGAATCGTCATAAAGGAGCAGTGCTGGTGTAAGTCAGATAACTTCTATCACTGCCCCCTGATCACAATTCATTTCAGTGAAAAAGATTGTGGTGTTAGAAGCATTGACTGTGACAGTGACGGCGACTGAAGATGTTGTCACTTCAATCACTTCTACTGAACCAACACGATATCAGGGTATGGCGGTGACAGTAGCTGTGGTAATTGTCCACAGGATAGTAGGGAGAAATATAGAGAATATAAGAATAAGGCAAATTCCAAATGTTGTCAAAGATAGGTATTTATAAGGTCTTTATAGGTATCAGAACACCCCTTTAAACTGCAAAGATTGGAGCTATTTGTTAGAGGCAGGTTTTGCCTGTATAACACAGCCAACACCTTCTTTGTATGGAGCAGGCATAGCTACTGAGTCCGCTCCATACACTAGAAACTGACGTTCCCCATATATTATGGCAGAAGTCAGGAACAAGATTAATATGTTTGATACTTCCTGTTCTATAAAGATCACTTCTTAGCATTTATCTTATTACCATCATAAGCAGGATTATGGACCATACCGACAAGGCAATAATGGGTGAAAAAGCCAGGAACGCTCATTCCTAACTATCAAGCTGTCTATTTAAAACTGGCTGGCGGACAAGCAAGCAGGCGTAAAAATCATTGATATCAGCTGCACATTGCCCCATGTTATCAGGTGATATGCTGCCATAATCATGATATTCTATGGGTACACATTGGCCATATAAACAATCATTTGGTGTGCATAGAGTGATCACTTGTTTTATCTATATAGACCTGTAAACGACTGCTGATCAGCTTCTATATAGATGTTCGACAGCCGTTTAATGGCCTAAATCAGTTTGTGTAATGGGGCCATTAAAGTTAAAGGGAAGCTGTCAGCAGAATTGTGCTCAGTAACCTACACAGTGTCAGGTCGGCGCCGTCACAATGCATAAAATGATACCTTGGTTGATGAAATTCGTCTTGTGGTTGTTGTTGAATTTTTATTTTCAGTTTGGAATTAATGAGATTCTCATGCTACGGGACAGCCTGTGGGGGGGTCTTCATCTGGTGCTCTGATTAGGTATTCTTACTAATGGCTTATGACAGGTCACTGATCCCTAAGTGACCTGCCTCCTATTTTACATTCTGATTATTATATGTTTTGAAAAAAAAATCACTATGCAAGATATGTAGAAGATAGAATGAAAAGGTGACACATCCATTTGAGGTGTGTATTGTAACATAGATGTAAACTGTATCTGTTGATGTAGTAATCCTTAAACCATCAGTGGTTATCTTTGTGGTTCATTTACAGGAAGGTTTGACTCAATAACTGCTTTGAGTGCTGTACTGGAAACGCCTGGAAAAACTTTACTAGGGAGATAAGTTGTTAACATTAGCAAACATGCTTTCTGACTCTGATTTTTGACCTCTTGTCCAGAAATGTATGATTATTTGTGGCACTTTAAACTCTGGGGATCACACAAACACACATCTAATTACAACTGTTCATTCATCAGATCTATGTAATTACCCATGTCTTCTTTAGTTGACAGCACTGGACAGTGGACTGCTGCGTTTCATTTGCTGTAACTGATAATGTCAGTGCAATTTCGGAATGATTTTACTAACCAAGAAACAGGCGCTTAAAAATAATGATTGAGCCCTAGAGAGAACACAAAGCAGAACTTGGTAATTTAATTTGTTGAAGTGATGAAATACATTGAGCATTTTCTTTCTGTGGGATAACAGAATTACCAGACTAGAATATTTGTGCGTAGTTGTTTCTCAGTTAAGTATGTTACTTAGGTAACCGCTGGAAAGTTTATTTAATTCTTTGAAAATTATATCATTCCTTAATATATTATCTTTTACTCTATTAGTATACAATTACTGCACAATTGTTGCCGAACAAATTCCGTTGTGTATTCACAGATGTTGTCTTCTGAAGATAAGCCTTTTCCTTGTGGGTGATAACGAACGAGACCTGTCCTATAAGAGCAGCTTCTGTTTTGGCACACTTGAACTGTCTTTGTAATACAGGTGCTTCTCACAAAATTAGAATATCATCAAAAAGATACTTTATTTCAGTTCTTCAATACAAAAAGTGAAACTCATATAG
>VIAB01002555.1:157347-168430 GCA_009801035.1 Oophaga pumilio | reverse complement strand
AGGAGGAGGTGAGCTGCGACATCGCCTATTGTGAATGGTGTATCTTATATTATCCCTCACCGTCGGTGGAGAATTGGCTCGCCCATAGAAATTAGTCTGTGAGTCCCACGGGAATCGGTGGGAATAGCAACATTAAAAAAAAAATTGTATTCACAGTATAAAAGTCACTGAATCATGAAGATAACCCCCTGGTGCCTGGATATTTGACATTTGTGACAATGTTTTCTAACACTAGCACAGGACCACGAGACTACAGTAATGCTGAAAGGGGAATTGGAGAAGTGATGGAAAAGATGATCCCACAAAGGGCCGGGAAGCATTTTGCTCCACTAACATTTGAGCTAAACTTGCTGCTCTATATTATTTCACAAACCTGGTTACTGAGAGCCCACCGATGGCCCGATGACCCCACGATAGTGATCCCATCATATCTTTTGGCTTAGCCAAGGATGATTCATTTCTACCTATTAATTCAAACAGGAAGCAGCGGGGTCTGTAACCACGATCAGCCGGCATGAAAAGCACGGACATCCCAGGGGTGGACATTCCACCAAAAGCCATGAGAGGTGCAGATCAAAGCGAATTCTTCTCTCCGCTCCCGCATTCAATACTACATAAGACATGACAGATATACGGCGCAGGCTCCGATATTACCTGCAGCCAAAGCCCTGACCTCTCCGCTGGCTCCAGATCCCAATATCCTTCTCATAACAATGGCAGGTTCATATTGTGGAATTATCATCAGCAATAAAGGATAAAGATGAGATTTCATCCCAGGACAGAAGAAGGAGCTGAAATCGATGGCACCGAGCGCTGTCGCTGATCCAGGTCAGGTTTTGGAGTCTAGTCCTTTGGCTGCCCCCCATCCACTCACGCCAGGGGCTCCCGCCTTAGGAAGTCATGGAATGAAGGAATGAATCTGTGCTGAAGTATCAGGGAAATAGTAATTAATACGCGTGCGGGGATGGGGAATGTTTTTCACGTACACAGAACAGAGGGTGATGGGTCAGGCCTGGGTATGTGTGCAAGTTATCAGAGGGACTGTCCTTCCAAAAAAATTTGGAAATACTCCGTCTGATTTACCAAACCATGACTCCAGGTGCCTCGATGATCAGGTAGCTGCTACAGTAGCCTGTGACCAGGGGCGTATAAAAATCATGGGGCCCCATAGCAAAAGTCTGCATGGGGCCTCCCAATAACTGTTCATTTGAAAAGCTAAGCTAGACCACTTCTCTGTCTATAGAGGGTCTGCCAGCCCCCTTCACACATGGGACTGGTCATATGCTGGGAAGCGCAAAAATTGAGAAAAGCTGATTTCTCTGATAAGATGTGTTACAAAGTTGCTTATTTCCATTTCTACTATTAATTCCTGAAAAAAAAAGTTGAAACTGGTTACTTTTTAGGTGTCACATTGGATCCATGTCCTCCGCGTTATCACCGAATTTCCTGCATGTCTTCCCTCTCCTCTTCGGCTCTTCTGACTTATCAAAGTCATGTTCATGATTTATGTGATTGTCTTCCTTCATCTTGAATCTTGTCACTCTTTTTTATTTTTCCTCCACATCTTCCCTCAAACTTTCCAGAATGATCTATACTTGATCTATGAACAGTTTGATATTACTATTCGCTGTAGCTCAGGATATTTGTGTCCATTTTTTTTTCTATTTTGCGACAACATAACTAATGGCATTACATCGGATTAGACTCGTCTGAAGGTTTATTCTTTGTGCACTTGGGTCAAAACAAAGTAAAGCTTCAGTCTGGTCAACTGACCGTCAGGTGGAATCGTTTCGTCATAGATCTTCTTTTTTTGGCTCCTTCTTTCCTTGAGATGTAACCGACATCAAAGTTCATCCGCGTCGGTACTATTTTCTTCTGCCCAGTTTTCACCACCATAAACGGTCACAGATAATGAGATGGCTTCAATTAATAATAATAATCTTTATTTTTATATAGCGCTAACATATTCCGCAGCGCTTTACAGTTTGCACACATTATCGTCGCTGTCCCCGATGGGGCTCACAATCTAGATTCACTATCTGTATGTTTTTGGAATGTGGGAGGAAACCGGAGAACCTGGAGGAAACCCACGCAAACACGGGGAGAACATACAAACTCCTTGCAGATGTTGTCCTAGGTGGGATTCGAACCCAGGACTCCAGCGCTGCAAGGCTGTAGTGCTATCCACTGAGCCACTGTGCTGCCCGTGTTAGGTGAAAAACATTAGATGAAAGTCAGACGAACTCGCAGATTGTGATGAGGACGAGGGGTAATGGGCAGCTGCTTGTTTTCAGGGTAAATACGCCGCCCCCGTAGATGTCTGGCTGCAGCTTTCTCCTCTCTCCCTATTGAAGACACGTGAACGCTCAGCCAAGCACAGCACTCGTGTGTATGGAGGAGTCGGGAGAGAGCACAACTTGTTCATTCAGTGGACATTTATTACACGTATATGACCAGCTTTAGATTGTTTCCAAGTTTTCTTTAACTTTTTTGTTATCAGTACCATGGATGGAAGAAGAACAGACAAATCAAGCCGGACACGTCACTGGAAGCGACGATCACCAAGCTACGACTTGCCAACTTTGGACACATCATACGAAGAGAGCGATCACTGGAGAAGGACATCATGGCCGGAAGAATAGAAGGAACAAGGCGAAGAGGAAAGTCGGCAACCTGATGGCTTGATACAATCAAGATAACGGTGGAGAAGACCTTGGTGGAGCTATCTAGGCTGCACAAGATCAATCTTCCTGCAGAGAGTTCATCCATTGCCCGAGATCAAGTTGATGGCAGTTTTAAATAAAAAACTTGTTCCCTTTTTGTTTAAAGACTCTTCGTCAGCATCAAAGTCCACATGATGCCATCATTTTTTTTTTCGGAAGCGTCCAGGTCTGATATTTGAGACCATTACTGTCCATGGAGGAAACTCACAGGGGCGTAAATTGCTACTAACATAGATTAATGCATTTGCCCTGGTTCGCTGCACGGTCTGAAGAAATCATTTTCTGAACTTCTTGGCAAAGGTCGACTGCTAACAAGAGCCTAGCAATATTTGACCAAAAGTGGAGCCTACAACGTTATGGAATTGGGCAAGTAGATTGTCAAAACTGATGTCAAACCAGTGATTGGGCGGCGCTAGGGGTGAATTAAATAGAATAACCAAGATGTGACCCAGGACACCCAAAAGATTAAAAAAATGACACCTCTATGTATTAATAAATGGACCCCGACTATTATTCCTCCACCACTTTACCACCTGGGACTCTCATCCGCGCAACCATCTGGAATTCAAATTTTTGGATCCCATGTGAAGAAAACCCCTGCTAAGCTGATGAGTTAATGTTTTTCAGCGTTTTCTTCTAATAAAGTGAATTTTAAACTTAGCCACCCATAGGAGTCTGCACTGCCCGGCCACTTCCCCTCATAGGGTCATCAACTTTTGGAAAGAGGGTCCGGTTCAGTGTCTGTTTCATTCTAATGTCAGACTGTCTCTGGCCTTTGCTGCAAAACTATGGGACGTGTTTTTCCATAGAGTCATTTTATGAATCAGGAACACGGGATAAAGTAAACCAGGAGTCGAATCCTCTCCGATCTCATTCTGATTATAGCTCATAAATATTGGAAACCCTTTAAAGGTGACACTGAAATAAAATGCTCTGATCCTTTCTTTCGATCATCTTCGTGGGGACTGATAAATGAACAGGCAAGCCGGAAGGTGGACTTTATAGCGTTGGGTTTCCGACAAGTCAAAAGTGGCGTCTAGTCAAAAGGCTGGAGCCCACACAATTTCCGTAAGAGCAAACGTCCGATTTGATGGAACAATGATTGTCTGCTATTGACCGGCTGCAGCGTTCACGTGACATTCTTTAGGTGACAAAATCGCTGCATGACACGGGCTCAGAGTTTGGCTTTTTAAAATAGCATTTAATATTTATTGTGGACATTTAAAAGGGTTTGTCCGGGATTGAATGCCCCTTTAATGTTAGTGAAGCTGAATTCAGGACCTGCGGAACGGGTAATGAGCACCGCATGAATTCTGTATCAGGACTGACACAACAAGGGACCAAAGAGCAGGAAGGCGAATGAAAAGTAAAGATAGTCAGTGCTCTGAGATATAAAAAGGAGGAATGATCAACCATATCCGGTGACGGACATGACCCAAGGACCACAACCATCAGCATGGCTTACCAACTGAAATATGCGGGCAGAGCAGTAGCCAGAGCTGGCGGGGAAGGTCTGTATTCGGGCCAAGAATTTTAGTTATTGGATATTATAATAAAGGCCAACAGTGCAGGTCACCACCAATATGAATCCTGCTCTGTCCAGTCAAATTAATTATCCTAAAAGATTAAACTACAGTGCCGTGAAAAAGTCTTCATACCCCATTAACTTTCCACATTTTTTCACGGTACCCTAACAAATTTTAATGTATTCAATTGGGATTTTATGTGATACAAACACCAAGTAACAAGTATCTGTGAAGAGTAAAGGAAATGAGACAGGGTTTTCTAATTATTTTAATAATATAACTCTGAATATTGTGACATGCATTTGTATTCAGCCCCCTGAGTCAGTACGTTGTAGGACCTCCTTTCACTGCAATCACTGCTGCCGTCTTTTTGGGGTCTGTCTCTCCAGCTTTGCACATCTAGAGGTGACATTTTGTCCCTTCGTCTTTGCACACTCGCTCTCGCTTAGTGACATTGGATGGAGACGTCTGTGATCAGTAATTTTCACGTCTTGTCACAGATTCTCTGGGATTTTGTTCTGGACTGTGACTGTGCCATTCACACACACATGAATATGGTCAGATCTAAACCCCTCCATTGTGGCTCTGGCAGGATGTTTAGGGTCGGTGTCCTGCTGGAAGATGAACCTATGCCAAAGTCTTAAGTCTTCTGCAGCCTCTAAAAGGTTTTCCTCCAGAACAGCCCTTTAGTTAGCTTGCATCAACCTTTCCATCATCTCTGACCAGCTTCCTTGCCCCTGCAGAAGAAAAGCCTCTCCACAGCATGATGCCACCACCATGTGTGACGGTGGGTATGGTGTTTTCAGGTTAATGTGCAGTGCTTTTTTACAGCCACACATAGCATTTTATATTCAACACAAAAAGTTCTCCGTTCATCTCATCTGACAGAGTACATTCATCCATGTTCTCGCTGTGTCCCCTACATGGCTTTTTGCAAACTGAAACGGGACTTCTTATGGCTTTAAAAAAATGTCTTTCTTCTTGCCAGTTGCCACTCTTCCATGAAGGCCAGATTTGTGGAGTATACGACTAATAGTTCTACTGTGGAGCGCTTCTCCCACCTGAGCTGTGGATCTCTGCATCCCCTCCAGAGTGATCATGTACCTCTTGGCTGCTTCTCTAATTAGTGGTCTCCTTGCTTGGGATGTCAGGTTAGGTGGACGCCCACGTCTTGGTAGGTTTGCAGTTGTGCCACACTACTTCCATTTTTGGATGATGAATTGCTCAGCGCTCTGTCACATGTTCACAGCTTGGGCTATTTTTTTAAACCTATCCCTGCTTTACTCTTCTCCACAACTTTATCCTTGACCTGTCTGATGGGCTCCTTGGTTTTGATGACGCTGTTTGATTCCTAATATTCTCACAGAAACCTCTGAGACTTTCACAGAGCAGCTGTAGTTATACTGAAGAAATCCCACCCAGGAGGACGCAATGTACTAAGTATATGACTTCTGGAGGCGATTGGTCACTCAGGATTCTATTTAGGGGCAACAAACTACAGGGGGCTGAATACTAATGCACCTCATATTGTTCAGATTTAGGTTTTTAAAATAATTAGAAAACCCCATATAATTTCCTTTGCACTTCACAAATGCTTGCTACTTTGTGTTGGTATCACATAAAATCCCAATAGAATACATTTAAGTTTGTTGGTATAAGGGGAAAAAAATATAGAAAAGATCACGGGGTATGAATACTTTTTAAAGGCACTGTATGAATATTATAAACAACAAAAGAACCATAAAGTATAAAGTGCCAGTAAAAAACAATTTTATTATAGTAAAAAAGTACACCTACTAACATACTACCACAAAGGTACTCATATTGCCAATATTAAATAGGTAACTACCATCTATAATAGGGACTATACCACGATGCTAAGACCAATACATCACATGTAAAAAAGTGCTCATTCAATTCAGGATAGATATTACAATGTGAAATGTGCAGTACTGCTACTTGTAGCCTGATACCAAAAGAGTGTTAGCATGTCTCACACTATAAATTGCACTTACATGCGAGGTGGGTAGAATGTAGCGTCCCCCAAGCGCCTCAACGCGCGTTTCGTCTCTTCCTCAGGAGGTGAACGCTGGGGGAAGGGGTCAGGTGCATTAAATAGTGTGAACATCCAATCAGCCTCTAACTCTCACCGGTGTCACATACTGATAAATTAAATGTCTCCGTGTGCACTTCCGGTATCGTGCCGCGCATGCGCCGCCGACGTCATCCATCACGAGGGATACAGTGGGTCGCGGCCGTGGAGCGCACGCCACATGAGCTGTCACTTAAGACAGCGCATGCGCCCGGCTCCTATTGTCCGCTTGCCACTGCGTCCATAGATAAGACGGCCCCGCATGCGTCAGCCCGGAGAACAACACTGTATGATAGGTTTCGTGATAGAGGGTATAGCCATAGGGTCATCCGGAATGGTTATAATAGAGCAAGGAATGAAACAAGAAATAACTTACTGTACAAACCACCAGTAAAAAATTGCCAGGAATCAGAGCTACCTAGGTTTATCTCCCCTTTTAACAATCAGTGGGACCAAATTGGTGAAATTTTTCAGAGGCATTGGAAAGTACTGAAAACGGATCCTATTCTGAGAAATGTGATTCCTGATAGGCCACTTATGACAGCAAGGAGGTCAAAAAATGTTCGTGATTTGTTGGTTAAAAGCCATTATGTTCCTGACATACAGGAACAAAGTAGGACATCTATTGGCTCTATTCAAGGTTTTTTTCCCTGTGGAACCTGCAAAGCATGCAGAAATTTAATCAAATGTAAGGAGTTCTGCAATTCATCTGGTACTCGTACATATAAAATCCTGCACAGACTTACCTGCTCATCTTCAGGGGTAGTCTATTATGCGTCATGCCCATGTAAGAAAATTTACATAGGTATGACTACGAGGGAATTCAAAATACAGGTAAGAGAACACATACGGGACATCGATAAGTCAAAAAATATGAATGCGGATGAACCATTGAAGACTTTACCTAAGCACTTTAGGGATTACCATAATTCAAATTCGAACCTACTCATTTTGAAGGCAATTGATCAGGTATCTTTGGGTCAGAGGGGTGGTGACCTTTTTAAAAGGTTAGCGCAGGTGGAAAGTCGGTGGATCTACCGTTTGAAAACGGTGGCACCTCACGGACTTAATGAGAATTTTGGATTCAGCTCTTTTCTGTAAATATATGGATTGGTACTTTTAAAGGGATGAGGGAGGGGGGTTCTGCATTTTCTTTTAAAAAAATTCTTTGTTGGGGATATAATCTAGTATTATGTTATTGTTCTATTATTTTTTCGTTATGTTATCTTAGCTGAATAAATATGTTCTATGTGATTTTAATTATATGTCTTTCCATTTAAGGCGTTCTTTACCCCTATTTGATATGGCATTGTTACTGGGTCCGTGTGATGTCCATATGCCCAATTAATAGCAGTCCACCTGAGTTGGTCTTGAACATACGGAAAGAAGAGCAGCTTGGTCCACTTTTATGTCATTGTTATATGACATGTTAATGAATTATATATTGCTCACTTGATGTATATGTTCCCCTAATATTTTTGTGAGAATATGTTGGGGATGGTCTATAAAGACATATTATGTGGGCATCGGTGTATAAACAGCCATTGATGTATATGATGGATGATGTAGTTATAGTATTGATGCATGTTTGTTATTATATAAAAATTTCTTTGTCCTATTTCATTTATTATTATTATTATTATTATTCATTATTATGTTTTCTTGTATATATTCCATTAATGTACATTTGTATTTTGAATGCACAATACACTTTAAATAATGTATGTCTATGTATGTTTCGTATGTTATTATCAATTTTTTTGCATAGCTAATATATACACTTATTCTATATATGTAGTCACATATCATGTATTATGATTAATTAGATTAGGGTGTACTTTATAGTTATATCTATGTATGAATATAATAATAGGCTTTACTAGTATAATTGTATTTGTATCAATTGGCACTACACATTTTTCTATAAGGATATAATGTTGTACATTGTGTTTTTTTGTCTACCTGCTTATATGTAATTCTCCTATATATGCATCGGTGTATTTCTACATCACTTGATACGTGCTGTTCTCCGGGCTGACGCATGCGGGGCCGTCTTATCTATGGACGCAGTGGCAAGCGGACAATAGGAGCCAGGCGCATGCGCTGTCTTAAGTGACAGCTCATGTGGCGTGCGCTCCACGGCCACGACCCACTGTATCCCTGGTGATGGATGACGTCGGTGGCGCATGCGCGGCATGATACCGGAAGTGCACACGGAGACATTTAATTTATCAGTATGTGACACCGGTGAGAGTTAGAGGCTGATTGGATGTTCACACTATTTAATGCACCTGACCCCTTCCCCCAGCGTTCGCCTCCTGAGGAAGAGACGAAACGCGCGTTGAGGCGCTTGGGGGACGCCACATTCTACCCACCTCGCATGTAAGTGCAATTTATAGTGTGAGACATGCTAACACTCTTTTGGTATCAGGCTACAAGTAGCAGTACTGCACATTGCACATTGTAATATCTATCCTGAATTGAATGAGCACTTTTTTACATGTGATGTATTGGTCTTAGCATCGTGGTATAGTCCCTATTATAGATGGTAGTTACCTATTTAATATTGGCAATATGAGTACCTTTGTGGTAGTATGTTAGTAGGTGTACTTTTTTACTATAATAAAATTGTTTTTTACTGTCACTTTATACTTTATGGTTCTTTTGTTGTTTATGAGTATACTAGTTTTTGTGCCTTAGTTACATTCATATGGGATAAGTTTATTATACTGTATGAATATTAGTAGCAATAAAATGTGTTTTGTGGTGTGTGGCGGTGGTGACCCTCTATAGCATGCTAAATACATATATATGGTATATAGTCATTATTATTAGAGAACCGTATGGCAGTAATTTAGGCACCGTATAGTACTGTATGTTACTTGCAGTATCGGGTAATGGTTTCGCAATACAAAGGACTATTATTTTGGACACTATATTTAACAATTAAAAAAAAAATAATCAAGTAAAACAATGTCAAATTATCAAGGATAAAAAAAAGATATATATTTTATTTTTTAACCTTTTTTCTAGCAGAGATTGGCACCAACCACTCAACATTCACAGCTATTGTTCTCATCCCTCTAAGTTAGAGGTCTGATTATTTTTCCATTTCCCGTAAATTCTCAGATTTTGGAGATGTAAGAGCCGGGGGTCGGACCATTCTTATGTTGTCGTTATCAGACACAAACAAATCAGCCCGTGTGAGAGGGGAGCGATTCTCTAAACCCTATCACTTAGCCAGTGCCAGAGTCCATTGTACATGTGACCCATCTGTAAAGTTTTGAGAAGCCACTTCCTTGAAAACAAACATTAGAAGTAAACTCCGATCTCATGGGAACGCAGTCACAGACATCAATGGTTAATTATTGGTACTTCCTAAATCAACCTTCCTTGGCACCACATAAAGTGAAAGAAAGTAATAAACTAGAGGAAGTACATTGTTATACTTTGTCCTGTCCAAATAATTTTAGGAGAGGCGTTGTCCACCGTACAAATGACTCTTCACGAGCATTGTTCCCTCTCCAAGGCTTTGAATTACACGAAGTTCTCGCAACCTAAAGGCCAAGGCCAAAGCCAAATGTCAGAGATCGAGAAATCTACAGACCGACCTCCCCTCGGGCCGAGCTCTATAATCTAAGCTTTACATAAAGTCTCCGCTTAAATGCAGGACTAAGAGTAGGAACTAATGATAGTGACTGCGGTCAGGAATAAACCCAGCAGAGAGGAATTCTTTCATATCACGTCACAAGCACATTCACAGATCAATGTAAGATCAATGGTTCATGATACAGCCCTAAATAAGAGGCCATATTACCGCACGGAGGACAGAGAAAGGGAAACATCACTAATGAACACAGTTCTGATTGTTAAGGACAACACTTCTCTTCCTGCACATAAAGTCAGAATAGTATTATACTAGTTACAGTATATTCTTATACATAGGGGCAGTATTATAGTAGTTATATTCTTGTACATAGGAGCAGTATTATAGTAGTTATAGTCTTGTACATAGGGGCAGTATTATAGTAGTTATATTCTTGTACATAGGAGCAGTATTATAGCAGTTATATTCTTGTACATAGGGGCAGTATTATAGTAGTTATATTCTTGTACATAGGGGCAGTATTATAGTAGTTATATTCTTGAACATAGGGGGCAGTATTATAGTAGCTATTTGTAGCACATTCTTTTCGAAGTGTTTATTTTTTAATTAAATTGAATTGAAATTATGCGCAATGTTTATATTTATCTATTAGGTTACAGAGAAAAATGACTGCTGTTGATAAACATGATTTTGACACAGCACTGCAGAGTATTACAAATTACATGAATATAAGACAATATATTAACTTTACAAGAACAGAGATGTTAGATCAATAAAAACATTCATGTTTAATAGATATGCAGACAATCTATGACCTTTAAATATCAAATAATGAGCAGTATTAAACAAGAAAGGAATACTTGTCTCATAAGAACGCAGATAGATTAAAAAAAAACAAAGTTGCGTGACTTATCCGACCCAAATAAAAAGCAGACAGCAGCTGCAGGACATTTAGATTTAATGTTATAAAATAATAATAAAATGAATAAAACTGCTGTTGAAAGACACAAAAGTTGTCTGTGAAATAAAAAAAACTAAAGCTGTTACATAAATGTAAAAATAGAACTCACTAAAGTACAGTATTTTACTTACATTATTATAGTAATTATATTCTTGTACATAGGGGCAGTATTAT
>VIAB01002553.1:65265-76808 GCA_009801035.1 Oophaga pumilio | reverse complement strand
GCTTGGCTGTCCCCATAACTGCAATTCACCTTAGTAGAGTAATATGCATGCACTGCCACCTTTCTATATGTTGCTACAAAGAGGTTGGGTGCAAGTCTCATAGGTGGGATAAGAGGCTTCCAACAACCATAATTAGGTTGTGCTTTACAGGTGACAATGGTGGAACACATTGGTCATCAGTTCATCCTCCTTTAGCTTCACTTGTGCTTACAGAATTTACCGTACTTTCTTATAGAAAAAACTCCAGACGTGAATGGTCAGAAGCCAGAGAATATGGATGAGTTAATACTGAATGATAATGAAGATGATCAATATCAGAAAAACCTTGAGATCATCAATCCAAAAGCAGTAAAGTCTTAATGATAAAAGCAATATTAACATCTATTCTCTATTGTATCCATGAGCTGCCATTAATCACACATTGGATATGTAACTTATAGATTATTTTTATTTCTAGTTAAATATTGGTTTCCATCATGTTTATAAGCATAGTTGTCAAAGTTTCGATGATTTAATAGACCAAATTGAACAATATATTTTGCCATATCTTTCCATAGAGTAGTACTAAAACATATGTGACTAAATTCTTCTGAGCAAAGAATCAATTCCACTTTGGAACATAATTGGAAACTGTTATACATCATATAATAAATTAGATAAATCGACAGACAAAACATTCTCTTCTACAGACATCCTCTCTAGTAAAGATGAGGAGGATCCTTCTATGGGAACTCCGCTGACTAGAATCAAATATAAAGGATGAATATAGAATATTGATTGCTCACGCTTTTCTGAAACCTATAATTTATTTATTTTTTTTACTTTTTTGGGGGTGTTATCCTAACCAGCTGGCCTACGGACCATACAAATGTGTGCATAGCTTTAACTAAATATCACTTTGGACCACGTTAAGTCGTTAAGTATGTAAAACTGAACTAAATGGAATGATACTGTCCATTCGTTTATCATTGTAAAATATCAGTATCCTCCTAGTGCTGGGAAAGTTATAGGGGGGTAACTTAACCCTTCCACACTATGCACAATAAATATCCAACTCTCTCCAACATGACAATTAGGATTGTTGGACAATATAATTTGGGGAATAAAAAAACAATTTGTCCTCTGGCTTTCCAGGTAGACAGTAAGTTAATCTGAACTTCAGGTTTTTGGATACTCTCAGTCGGATCAGGCATTTTTGGGGTACCACTGTAAACCATTGTATGGTGAAATCACATAATTAGAGAGCAATAGAATAAATGCGTAAAATACACTTATATTTAACGTCACATCCATATTACGTGCTAACAGTAGGCAATTCTGGGTGGATATTTGAGTGGACTGGACACTACATGTCTTTTGGTTCGTCGTTCACATGTTTATGGCTTCTGATTGGCTTCTTTCAACCCTTACAATCATGTTCATGTCACGGTCTCCTAATATTTCCATTGAGTGACAGAAGTCTAGATGAGGGAAATCCTTAGACTTTTTACGTGATTGTTGTAGTCTTATTTTCCACCTGTCAGCAGTAAGTTCTGGAGTTCCCTTTGAGTGGGGAGACTTTGGAAGGTCAGTATCAGACAGCTGGGATCTGTCCAGCCCCGACACTTGTGTTTGAGTAAGGGCTGGAAACACATTTGTATCCAAACCGCTGCCTAATTACTCCATCTGGTGAATATGAGTACAAAGGGGCACGACCAGGACTTCACGTACTATGTTTTGACTGAAATCGCTACCAATAAAAGGCTTCCATATGGAGCCAGTGACTCCCTGTGCTCTGTACAGTAAATGGCACAATGTCGCTTTGAGAATCCACTGCAGTCTGGGAAAGATTCATGTATTTGTTATCAGATGTTCTTAAAATATCAGCGTGACAGATTACACGTCCTCATTATGATTAATCAGATGAAAATTGATCCCAATTAAAAAAAGTTTGAAGTAAAACACGATTAGATTGTTGGAACGGCTTTTTAACAAGCTGCTTGAAAATGAGCCTTCGATCTCTTTCCATTTTTTTTTTTTTTACAAAGCAAATAGTGTAAAAGAAGTGTTGTGAGAAAAGACTGATGGATTTAGGTGGCTATCATGTTTTCTTGACCTTGGAGATCATCGAGTCGGAAATAAAGAGCAGATGTGTCCCACTTCAATGAATGTATGGCAGCAGGTACACTTGGAAAACCAAAGGAATCCTAGACGGGATCAAATAAGTCTCCACCCCTGGCCCTCAGACAGTGCGCTCCCTGCCAAAGTACAGAATACTCATTAAAAGGTCTTTAATGCTCAAAGGTGAACAGTTAGAGAAGTCTGTAGGATACAATGCCAGCTGCTATTTTGGTGAACAGCATCAGCTCAGCACGAATTGTTCTTTCTTTGTTAGAAGATAAATGTGAACTCCCTCCTACATCATTATTGATATTGGGTCTGTACCCAGTGTACACAGTTCTCCATCTCAGGGAGCAGGACAATCAGGACTTCTGCAAGTAGACTTTCATGCGCCCAATAGCATGCCCATCATGAGCCCCTTACTCTATTTTACTTTATATCTTCTAGAAAGGTATTCATTTTCTACTATGATTGGGGAAGAAGAGTCACGACTATTAGATTTTGTAATTTTTTGCAGGAAAATGATCCAATCTCACATGTCTGTGAGTGGCAAAAGTATGGTTGTCTATCTACTTTTACGAAATACTGATGGTAGTTTAAGGTCAGGAGGAGTATTATAGCTAGGAGAGTCTCCCAATATTAAAACTTAACCTTTAATCAACCAAATAAAATGGACATAATACATGACACATACATAAAGTGCTCGTGCAAAAATCAGTGCTCAAAGATAAAAATTGACTTGATCTCACCAATAAGGACGGACGGATTTCCTATGCAGGTTATCCTATTCGTATCCTAGGAGCGATGGGACTGCACACGAAGGGATACGGGTTTCTTACTAAAACTCCCTATCGTGTCCCTTATAGTGCTCCCGTCCTAACAAGGACCGGCCCCAAATGAACCCTGCTATGGACAGTCCACCAACCAATTGAAGATAAATGGTATGTCTCCCTACGCGTTTCTTCCCCAGTCACGGGGATTCATCAGGGGAGTTACTCAAATCCAGTGGGAACAAAAATATATATTAAATATTAAATGTCCGTCAGCATTGTGGGTCACGGCAGTGGCTTGATCTCTATTATAAGATGTGTCTAGATGTGTCACTTCCAAGATGAATCCATAGTAGCCCGCTAATAAAGCCCCCCATTTATAGGGTTTACCTGTAAAGCCTGCCCATGGCGTGTGACTTCACGGGTTCAACTCGATCTACCATAGGTTGATATTTCAAAAATGGCGGGCAAAGCAGCATGTGATGCCGGTCTATTTTCGGTTTGGTCAGGCGTCATATCACTGCTCCGCACTCAGTAAAGCGCAAAAAGCAAGGCACAGCTATTAAGCGTTCCACCTAGTGGAACGCAAAAAGGCAGGAAGTGCATTCACCAGTCGTACCCTCACCCTACACCCAGTCGAGCCATGAGACTGGAAGTGGTCATCAAGCATTCCACACTGTGGAACGCAAAGAGACCGGAGGTGCCCGCGCCATGTTGGAAACGTCACATCTGGTTCTATGAGCAAGGGGAAATTACTTCACTTTCCCAACGCATAGTAAAGAAATTGATTAAAGGTTAAGTTTTAATATTGGGAGACTCTCCTAGCTATATTCTTACTATATTCCTGAGGGTATTGAATAGTGTGGTACATTACACACATTGCTGATTTGTGTAGTTTAAGGTCAAATTTATGCAAAAATATGGAATATTCTGAAGGGTTCACAAACTTTCACCAGTGTATAAATAGTTTAAATGGTTGTAATCGCTATCATAAAAGCTATAGGGTTCTTATCGATCCACACTTTGAAGTTTTGGACAATGCCTACTCATTGGTGTCCCTTGACCATAAACTATTCATAAAGACCCCAATTCAACAGTGTTCACATCAGAAATCTAATGTAAAACACTTTGAAAAGCCATGCCATTAAGCGACTTTTGACATTTTTACACCAGTTTTGGCTATCTTTGCCAGAATGGACGGAGATGGGGCGGGACAGAGAATGACGATGCCAGCTCATCCAATTCAAGGCGAGCTGCGGCATGCCTTATGGCACAAGTTTCGCTCCAGTTGCTGATTGGGGTAAGATTTGCAGTAAGGCACACATTACTTTTAAGACATAGAAGATTCGTTGGAGGCATGCGCCTCTTATTAAATCAGGATCTTCTGACTCCACCAGGACCCCTTATCAAGAACGACATGAGTAACACTGGCCTTGGTGAATAGCGACCAAAGTATCCAATGAGGCTGAATAATTACACAATGCCCATCCAAATCAATGGGATGTTGGTGTAAAGCACTACAAGACAGGAATCACTGTTTTCCTCATTGGCCAAAAGATAAGAATCTATGGAATCACTAACATTGTATATGAATGTGAGTTTTCTAAACGACCCTTTAATCTATCATGCACACAAGTTGGTGTATACATGTATTTGCTCCCAAACTACATATTGAATTCTAGTCTCATAAATTGTAGATAAATCATGAATTCGTACAGATAAACGTCATTACATTTTCTTCTTTTCCTTTTTTACCCTTTTGTAGTTTTTCTCTGACATTTGTAACCTATGAATCAAGTTTACTGTTTTAAGTGCATCTCTGCCCCGACAATAAATGAATGAATTAATGTTACTTTTGTTTTATTGCCCATATAAATTTAAATGCCGCCCAAACCCAACAATTTTGGCCAAACCGGCTGACTAGTAGGTGTATGTAACGTGAAGCGGGGTGATAGTCATGGGTGAGGTACTCGTCTTAAATGGCCTGACACGCTATATGAAGATGGAGGTCCTGGCTGGGTGTGTGGGCTTTATCTACAGGGGGGCGCTACGCCCTTGCAGGCCTTATGATGCCGCTGACTTCAGCTGGTCAGGACTAAATGTTAAACAGTTCAATGAGAGAGACCACCACACAAAAATAAAAACAGTCTTTTTTCCTTAACATTAACTTGGTGGGAACAATGTAGAATAGATAGCAGGTGCATGACTTCACAAACGTTTCCTTTACATTACGGAGCATCTTCTTCACACACCGTGCCTCCACTTCTTCCAAGCTTTCTTTTTTTTGCCTCAATTTCCTCTGTCTTCACCACAACCTAGCACAATACTAGAGTCCAGTAAGAGCGTGTCCTAAACTTCAACCCACAGTTCCCCAGCCTTATTCCCTCTTAGGAGAACTAGTTTGCTACTATGGATGACACTTAGCTTCTCTGCTGGCTGACGCCTTGGGACTCATACTCCGGGGCATTCTCTTCGTCTCACAATCCATGTTCGGTCCTGGGTCATTACCTCTCTGAGTTGTAAACTCGGGACCGTAGTGTTAGGCGACCTGTCACAGGACCAGATTCCAGTGCATCACTCTGTCCTTCAGTCACTTTCCTTCCTCTGCTCCGGATCTCGCTATCCACTCTCTGTCTCCACCCACGTCAGGGACACCCACGTAGATCTGCTCTAGCTGCAAGTTAGGTCGTCTCTGACCTCCTGACAGGAAACTACCTCTGTCACTGCACTTTAGCCCCTCCCATTCTGGGCTAGTCCCAAACATTAATCCTAACTTTCCCTACTGTTTGTCAAACTACAATGACAGCACATAATAACTCATGTCACAATACATATTACACATCAGAACAATGCGCATGTCTTCAAGGCAGAATGTGGGCAGTATGGCCATCTCCTTACATTTGCACAGAGGGGCTTCCAAACTCTAGGGATTGAGCAGTTGAACTTCAAACTCTTAATCCTTAGGTTTTCAGGTCAGATAAGGCTTATGCATGGGCTTCTCACTGTCTTTCTCTCTTGAAAACATATTTCATGTACAGGAAATTGGGTAAAATAGCTGTCTCGGATGTGTATGGCCAGCTTTAAAGGGAATCTGAGAGCAGACTAACGTCGGGGAAGAGAGACTTATTCAGGGATATGTCACTTCTTAGGCTATAGTTTAAATACAACCAGTGTTTTATCAGCAGGAGATTATCACTGCTGGAGTAGATTTCACATGCAAACCAGTCCAGCTAATCTGTGTATCCTCACCCCCACCACTGGGCAGCTTGCTGAAAATGCATAATGTACACAGAAAGCGGTCAATCAGTGGCATGTGTGGGGTTATATGAAGGGGGCTGCCAGGGCTGTGGGCCGGTTTTGACTTCTCTTCACCCTGAAACCCTTTTCTAAACAGGAATCTGCCATGTGTGTGTGGTGCTGTGGGATTCGTTCTATACTCAGTTGTCATTCGGGAGTCCTTGTTACCTCTCCATCCTTAGGACCGGATACAGGAAGTGACTAGGAAGTGCTTCCCTTTTTTATCTGATCTAACTCCTCCCAACACATGGGCTATTCCAAAGCTTTTTACTATACCTTACCCTGACAGCTATTAACTGTATCCCTATTCCTTGTACTGGTTTCCCTATGGACAGCTCTCCTCAATCCCCGGGGATAGCCTTGTGGTGAAACCTCCAGGAAAACTGAGATACAAGCCGGCCATAAGAATAAAATTCAGATTTATATAAAACATTACTTTACATTACTATACAATTCAACTCCATCTTGACATGGCGTCTTCTTCTTACCCCTTACAAAAAACTGCACCAAAATCAATTTGTTTATATCAACCACTTATGGAGAAAATGAGAATAAAAATATGGAAAAGTGCAAATTACAAATTAATAATTGTCTTTCAAAGGTTTATAATCTCCACCTTTAAACCGCAAAGTCGCCTGTTTTAAATGATGTTGTCTTTGTAGATTTACTGAATCGGCTAGTCCCATTTAGGTAACATATATATTAATAAAGGTGCGCTTATACCTGACAACCAAGAGCACTAAATAACCACTCATCAGTTACTCGTTTTCTCATAGGCAGACGTTTAATAGCCTGTTTACAGAGGAAGACCACTCTTCAGACTCACACTAAGCCATTTGTAATAGATGGATCAGTGTGCATAGGGTACCATTTTTCTTGGCAGCACAGGTCCTGTTTACACAGGACAATACGCTGCAGAGAAAAATGATCTTTTGCACAGACCACGCCTGTTTAGCCTGTAAGTTTATCCTGAAGCAAGCTCTCCTAGGAACTCTAAATCAAGATATTCTTACCGTGTAAATGGACCTGAAGTGTGATAGCAGTTTTACTTTTTGAATAATTTTTGAATATTTACCGGAGACCAAAAAGATTAAATATTTTTAATTTATTAAATTAGTGATTAACAATAAACAAATGTGCTAGGACAAATGCTTCAATACATGGAATATTCTCTATAGGCCTTATCATGTTCAAAGAATATTTGTCGCTATGTGACTTCTACAAGTGGTCGACACTATGAAAACAGCCGTGGTTGGCTGAGCCGAGCTTTTTTCGTAACTTTCTTAGGAGTCAATGGGACTTACTTAAACTCTACACTGTTTTTGTAGCTCAAAAGTTGTGGAAACTTAGTAGTTTTGGAACCGTGTCGGTTACTGTGCCTGACTGTTTTTGTAACTGGCATTCACTTTTATGGATATGACAGTGTAGAACTTAGTTTCTGTAGTCTCAACCTCCTACAGCCACCACATAGACAGATACTCCCATCTCAGCCATGAAAGGCTAATACAGGAACAGTCCTTTAAGGTCAGTCCATTGATTAGTGATTGCATTGGCGTGGTATTACAGTATCATCCTAGTCGTGTGAAATTGACTGATCTGCAATACCTGGCACAGCCTTTACTTAAAGTACAGAACTGAGATGTAAATATTCAATGAAGGTTTCTCAGTGCCCCTTCAGGCAGCTGATGAGCGGGGTTGCAATGTTGAAAGAACCGAAAACCCCTTTAAATTAAAGAGGATTAACATTACAATGACATTGATGAATTCTCCTTAGAATAGGTCATTAATATCAGATCGGCATGAGTCAGACACTGGCATCCCCAAAGATCAGATGTTGCCAGTTCTGGCAGTGGTCAGATGTAAGCATTATATGTGGTGGTGGTGGTGATGATGATGTTCTGCTCCATATATTGCTTACGGGCTACTCCCAAGCAGAGCATCTCCTCGTTAATGAATAGGAGCTGATCTGCAGTACCTGGAACAGTGATGTTCCATTCCATGCACAGTTTACATCTAGCCAGAGCTGGTAACAGATGACCACTGGAGGTGCCGAGCGCCGGACCCCAACTGACCTGTGATGATTGGTGACGTAATCTGGTTATGTCATTAATGTTCCAGCATCAGAAAACCCCTTTGAGCAGTGGAACAAGATAGATCTGGAAGGAGAGACTGCCGTAGCTTATGTATCTAGTTACGAAATCAAAGAGTTTACCTTATTTCTCTGTAGACTTTATCACTTAGGTGTGGTTAGTGTGCAGGGTTCTACAAAATATTTGTATTCATGAATGTTGACGAAGTACATTTTGAGTCTGTATAAGATGACTGTTCATGAAATAAAACATGGTTTGAACATCTTGAAAAGACATTTTACTGATATTATTGGGAAAATTTAAGTTAATAGAGGAGGTTCCCTCAAAACTTTCAACCATTAGCCATAGTTTAAATCCCTGGGACTAAAAATTGCATGTCACTTTGGGAGGACACAATACTGCGATAAATTTTTCTGAGGACTTTAATGACTCCTTTCACTGTTGTAGAATTGAAACCTGCAGGATTCCCCTACAGAATATACCTGATCACCTGATAACTTGCTATCAAAAGTCGCAATTTTTTTTGGTCAACGTAGAGTTGCTCAAAAATCTTATTTTTGCCATTTTTATGCCAGTTTTGTCTAGCTCTGCTGAAATGGGTACAGCTGCCGTGGTGAAGGAATGGGGGCTTGGTGGTACAACTCATTTAATTAATGATGAGCGGAGTACTGTACCCCGGAAATCTAACTCCAGAACCTGAAGTCGTTTGTGCAATCTCTGGCGTCCACTTGGCATCCAGTTGCTAATGAATCAGACGTGTCTGACTCCAGCGCTGGTCGTGATGAATCGCGGCTAGAGTCTTTGTTTTTTTAGCTTTCATGACATATCACTGCTAGTATGACACATACCCCGCTGTAGCAAAAGCCCACAATGCAGTTTATCATTTGTTTTATCGATTGTTTTTTTTTTTTTACCCATTCTGACCAAGGTTATTTCTACATTGGAAAACTTTGGAGTGATTTTCTCATGGATTCAGCAGTAAATAATGAAGATCCTTAAGGCATCAGTAGAGCTTTTTCTGATTGATGAATGTAAAGTAGTAAGAACGGATCTTTAAAAAATGTTTATTGTTTATATCCACTGTTCAACATCAGATAAAAGACAATGCACTAAAATCACTTCCTGGGCAGACTATTCACTACACAGAATTTTCTTTCCTAGGCATGTACACATGGAAGCTCCATCAAATCAGAAAAATAGCTCATGGATATTTTGCTGTGATCATAACCTCTTTATTTCATTTGTGCTTTCACCCCACCCCTCCCCCCAAAAATATATAAAAAATAAATAAAGGGCAGAACCAAATTTGGTTGTTCTTGATGGACATGTGTCTTTTATCAGTAAATATTTTATTTATTTAATTTACTCACTTTTATAGCGCTATCATATTCTGCAGCGCTTTGTCGACATTGTCCACGATGGGGTTCACAATCTAAATTCCCTATCACTATGTCTTTGGAGTGTGGGAAGAAACCGGAGAACTCAGATGAAACCCACGCAGACACGGGGAGAACATACAAACTCCTTGCACATGTTGTCTTTGGTGGGATTTGAACCCCCAGGACCCAGGCGCTGCAAGGCTAACCACTGAGCCACCGTGCTGTCCAGTAACTATATCACATAATGTAACCATTAAGTGTCTCAGATTATGCCCCTGTTGGTGTCACAGGGTTACTTTATAATGAGTCATAGAGAGGACTAAAGAAGTGGCGACTATGTCATTTCTCAAACCCACAAACACCCACACACACATGCACACACTCATACACAGAGTTGTGATAAAACTTGAGTTCTACCAGCCTACGACAGTAATTCAAGACAGAAGTAATTAAAATATTGTGAAATGTACCGTAATTAATCTTTTTATGTTTGAGAAGCTTAAAATAGGTTTGATACAGGACATTGTGACCTGAAACAATAGGATCTTCAAGGATCCTCTTTCTCTGAAGAGAGAGCAGTAAGGGTATCTTTCCACGGTCAGGAAACGGTACAGCCGCAGCGTCAAACACGCAGCGTCCAGATGTTACAGCATAGTGGAGAGGATTTCATCAAATCCCATCTCCACTAAAAGACGCAGGCGGCCGACCCGTGTAAACGGACATGTGGCGCGTCTTTCCGGAACGCAGTATGTCTGTTTACAATGCGGCGATGCTCCGTCGCCGGACCGTAAATTTACCATAGACTATCATTAGATGCGGTAAAACCGCATCTAATGATTAGTCACATGCGTAATATCTGCATAAACGCAGCTTACTACGCATGTGTACTAATTTAAATAAAGTCTTACCTCCTCCCACCGCCGGAAGTCCCCGTCCACTGTAACTTAGCTTACCGCGAGAACTGCCGTGTTACCGCGAGGATTGCCATGCACGTGACCAGGGGTTATCTCCGGTCACTAGGCTAGTTCTCATGGTCAGCTCACCGTGAGAACTACAGTGTCGGTGACCGCCGGAGATCTCCAGTAGTCATCTACAAGCTCTGTTATCTCTGGATGTCATGCATCCAGGTGTAGCAGAGCTGAACTCTTCGTGGGACACTCATTATTAAGGACTACGTCGGACAGGAAGTATTTGTGTTTGTTTATTTTATTTTTTTCAGGAGATCGAGGGCTTCGGGGAATTACAGTAGGCATGTAATAAAGAATTAGGCGTGTAATAAAATGGCAAAACTGTGTGGTGTTTTATTTCATTAAAATACTTTTTTCTGGCTGTCTATTTTTAACCTTTTACATACTACAGGATTAGTAATGGAGAGGCGTCATATTGACGCCTCTCCATTACTAACCAGGCTTGATGTCAACTTATTACCCCATACGCCACCGCTACACGGCAGTGGGAAGAGTGAGGCTAAGTGCCAGAATTGGCGCATCTTACAGATGTGCCATTTCTGGGGCGGCTGTGTGTTGGTGTTTGTAGCCAGGGGGCCAATATCCATGGCCCCTTCCTAGGCTATGAATATCAGCCCGCAGCAGTCTGCGTAGCCTTTCTGGCTATTAATTATAAGGGGACCCCACGTCATTTTTTTGAGGGTCCCCCTATTTTAATAGCCAGTAAAGGCTATGCAGAAAGCTGCGGGCTGACATTCATAGCCTTGGGAAGATCTATGGGTACTAACCCCTTCACAGGCTATAAACATCGGCCCCCAGTCTCTGGCTTTACCTCTCTGGCGCTGAAAATTATTAAAAAAAAGGACATTGCATGTTAGGCTGGGGTCAGACATGCGAGAAACTCGCAGGAGTCTCACACCTCAGTACCCGGCACTGCACTCGGGACCGGAGCGTTCAGCT
>VIAB01002553.1:12584-32611 GCA_009801035.1 Oophaga pumilio | reverse complement strand
TTTGTCCGGGTGCAGTCAGTATTTTTCACAAACAGAATCTGGACTGAAAATAAGGCTGTATGAACTTAGCCTAATTGGTTGAAATATGAAAACAGTCTAGTTTTCAGACCTTGTAAACTTGAGCTAGTCAGCCCACCAGTGTACAAAACTTATCACAATGGCTCATGCCGTTTAACATATTTGTTGTGTCTTAAGACACTTTTGTCTAAATTTACTGTTGGAATATGTTTGGTGCAACAACTCCATTCCTGTCTGAGTGTTTAGTTGCTAGATTTGAAAAAAACTCCCAGAGGCTCACACAGGGATAGCATGTGACTGTACTTCCTGTGTCTGTGTATGAGAGAAGCAGCCTGCTGTAGATGCTGCACAGATAGAGACACACAAATGATTTATTCCTGATCTATTAAGCTTATCATATATTGTTCCTATTTATTCCTGAATAAAGAAGCTCTGTTGTCACACGCTTGGGGAGAATAATCCGCTGCCAACATTTACACTATTAGCTTATGATGCAATCAATTTTTCAGCATAAGTTTGGTGCGCTTTGTTACAATGCCTTCCTCATTCTGCCATGTCTCCCTTATTTGGGAAATGTCTAAGGCACATAATAATGGCAAGTATAACAGTTTTTTTTATCGCAAATCGGGGCAGTCTCAACTTCAGGACGCTAACTCATACCGTCCTAAAGACCTTAGCTTGTTCCCTCCCTGCTGCTCTCATTAACAGATTCGCATTACCCCATCAATAGTGCCACATAAATGGTGCCCTAAAAATGTGCCAAATATAGGGTGCCCCACAGTGTGATCGTGACCCCTTTTGGAATGCTTATGACCCATTTAATATAATCCCTCTTAATCCCCTAATGATAATTAGCTATAGTATTACTTATATATGTAATTTCCAAAACAACTGTAAAATAAAGTGGATGGGACTAGTAGTGATTGCTTCTTACTTCCATGTTGACTACTGGTGGAATGGTATGAGACTTCTACATAACTGAAGCCGTATGTTCATTTCCAGGCAGTGATGGGAGGGGGTGTCTCAACTTTAAACCCCAAATACAACTTTAATGACATTTTGCTTGGATTTGCGGGAACTTTTTCTTGTGAGTTACTCTTCAGGAAATAACTTCAGACTTTAAAGGGCTATACATTAAATCCTGCTTGTTGGTAATTATACTGACATAAATCGCGCTTCTGATGCATTTCATTAACTGCAAAATCAAAGAAACACCCATTATTCCAGCAGAAATAGACAAATATAATTCTTACTTCCTTTGTAATTCGAGCAGTGCTAACCCTTATATTAATAGGTCAGATAACCTCTTGTCCCAACTAGTGGTATTTGTGTCCAAAAGGCAAATTTAAAAAGTAGCCATTGTTTTAATTTCTTTTTCACAAATCAATAGTACACGTGAAATAAAGACTCTTTATAATTGGTGTATCAGAGAAATCGGCTTCTTTTTTCTCCTGGATTGTTCCTTCACTCCCAGTTCACAGTTAATATCTGTAAACTCTGTCTTCAGTGATTACAGATCTTCCCACTATCAAGATATGAGATGACAGTTGGTGCTCATAAGGTTCCATGGAGATGGAAGAGGAGGAAGTAGCTACAGGTAAGTTCTCCACAGTTAAACTTTAAGAGTTTTTTATACTTTTTTTTACCTATTTACTGAATACTAGAAGACTGGTAGTGGCTACCTAACTATCTCTTGTAAAGTATAGCAGTTATATTCTGCTTAGAGCGGTTATGTGACCACTAGTGATGAGCGAATGTGCTCGGTTATACTCAGATACACTAGAGTATCTAGGTACTCGGCACTCGTCAAGAATTAGCTGGTGCTCGAATTCCCGTGTCGCATGTTTGGCGCCTGTTACACAGCCAATAAACATACAGGGATTGCCTGCCAGTCCACTGTAGTGTCGTAGCCATCTTGGTAGTGCCATTAATGTGATTGACTGGCGTCGCATTACCTCACCAAAAGTTACAAAAAGCCACGCTCGGCACACTGACGCAATTGCATAGCTCAGGGACAGTTCTTATTGGATGGAGAGAATAGTTGTCCAGGCCTGTGGACACAGTTTTAGGAATCAGAGTCCTCTAGTGGTGATACTTTGCCGAACCATCATACTAAAGTCCTGCTTAGCGCTAATCTTGTGCTTTGCTGTTCCCATACGATACATAGAATCATAGAATGTTAGAGGTGGAAGGGACCTCCAGGATCATTGTGTCCAACCCCAATGCAGGATTCACTTTCAATTAATCAAGGAAACGTGGTTTCCAGATACCTAGCAATTACAAAGTGTAAAATGCGTGCAATAAGGGTCGGAGAAGTAGAAGTGCTGATGATAGTACATGCAAACGGTGAAGACGTGGGGCAGATGCGATGGCGCCTGTTGCTGGAGCACAGGCAACACGCCCATCCATGACACATAGCTTCCGGTCCCACTTTGCAGGCAGGCACGGTACATCACTTCTGAAGCCACAACAGTGCAAACAGGTGGCTGGTTAGATAGAAGATAATGCTTCCAGCATGCTTGGTAGCACCACATGGTCCTGTCTCACCACCAAAGAGTCTGGATCATTTAATCCTCACCCTGATCCTCCTTCCTCCCACAATGTCAAGTCCCAGGAGACCAATGATCCCACATTAGGACACTCCGAGGAGCTCATTACATCATAATTTCTTGATTGTGGCCTCTCACCTTGCATGCTCAAAGAGGGACAGGAGGACATGCTGTTAGTGATGCACAAAACTTAAAACATCCACGGTCACAAGAAGATGACGGTGGGGAACGGCAAATTTTGTTTAAGGAGGTAGATGATGAGACACAGCTTCCGACAAGTCAAGTTGTTGTTGTTGTTAAATTACCAAGTCAGAATCTCCAGGGTGCAGAGGTGGAAGACGAGGTGGTGCATGTCAAAGTCATTGACCCAACCTGGGAAGCTGGCATGCAGAGTGAGGCCAGAAGCGCTAAGGAGGAGGGATCAGCAGCATCAAAAAAGCCAGGAAGAGGCAGTGGTTGACCAGAGGGAGAAGGCGGGCAGCTGTTCCGCAGAGCACCAACACTCGTGAATGTTTCTGTCAAAGAGTTAGGTGTTCCCTAGTCTGGAAATTTTTTAAAGAGAGTTCTGATTAAAAAAAATGGTCATTTGCAACCTGTGCCATGCCAAGATCAGCGAGGGCCCCACCACTAAGAGCCTAACCACCGCAAGCATGATCAAGCATATGTCATCTAAGCACTCAACTCGATGGGCAGAGCGACCGAGTCCACAATTGATGCCAGCGGGTGACACCACTGCCTCTTTCCCTTTGCTTAGTTGCTTTCCAATCCCCTATCCATGACAATGACACAGATTCCTCCTGCCCTGCACCTGTCTTTGCACATTCTGAGGCACCATCAGGCACTTTCAAAACCTTGTCCCAGCACAGCGTTCAGTTGTCCCTACCCCAGGCCTTGGAATGCAAGAGAAATTTTCAGCCACCCACCCACCCACATGCACCAAACGCTAAACAGGCAGGCCGCTTGCCATGGAAATGTTGCCGTTTAGGCCTATAGACAAGCAGGATTTCTGCCGACTCATGGCAGCAGCTGTTCCTTGGTACTCGGTCCCCAGCCGCCACTATTTCTCCTGCTGTGCCACCCCCACCTTGTACTAGCACATGTCCAGGAGCATCACCTGTGCCATTACCCACGCATTTACTGGGATTGTCCACTTAGGCACGTGGCTGTGGGTCAGAGTCCCACCCTGGCACAGCACATGTGCTATGAACGCTGAGGATTGCTGGCCCTACATCTATGTCCTAAACTATCTAACTTCTCCACCTCCTACACCAATTCCTGCACCCCCTCCTGCTCTTCCTGATCCTCCATCTCTGATGAGTTATCTCAGAGCACGTCAACCGCATCAGCCGGAAGATGGCTCTGTAGCACTGCCTCAGCAAAGAGGCAATAGCCTCTGCTGAAGCTAAATTGTCAATTTGACAAATCGCATAAAGAGGCAGTTATTGAAAGGAATAACAGACCAGACATATCTTTGGCTTTAGCCGCTGAACCAACAACCAGGTACGGTCGTGTGTGATAATGGCCATAACCTGATGACGGCTGTGAAGCTTGGCAAGCTCACACACATACCATGCTTGGCCCAAGTGCTCAACTTTGTTGTTCAGCGGTTTCTGAAAACCTACCCAGATTTTCCAGAGCTTCTGGTCAAGGTACGTTGTGTCAGCGCCGATTTCCGCAAGTTAGCTACAGCTGCTGCCACTCTGGCAGTGCTGTAGCAATGCATGCAAGTGCCAGCTCATCGACTGGTGTACTACGTGATCACACACTGGAACTCCACAATGCACATGCTGGCAAGGTTTTGGGAGCAGCAGAGACCAGTTGTGGAATACCAGCTCCAACACGCCTATCGGTATACTGGTCAGACTCTGCACATAACAACTGAAGAGTAGTCATGGATGTCTGACATTTGTTTGGTTCTACAAGACTTTGAGGGCTCCACAAAGATGGTGAGTGGTGATGAAGCCATAATCAGAGCAAAGATCCCGCTTCTGTGCCTACATAAACAGTCACTCCTGAAAATTAAACATGAAGCTTTACATGCAGACGAGGTGGAGATGGAGGAAGACATGAGACACAGATATACTACACAGCCTCATCTCATCTGCAGCACCGGACACAGCGCAGCAACGGAAGCACTGGACACGCGCAGCAGAGCGCCAATAACGTATATCTGCATTATAAGACGCACCCCCATTTTCCCCTCAAATTTTGGTGAAAAAAGTACGTCTTATAATCCGAAAAATATGGTATTTGTTACACTGCCGATTTTGCAAGTTTTCCCACCTACAAAGAATGGAGAGGGCTGTAATTTTTATCGTAGGTACACGTCAACTGACAGGATCTTAAAAAAAAAAATCCAGAAAATCACATTGTATGAATTTCACATACATATTTTTCGGATTATAAAACACACTTTTTTCCCAAAATTTTTTTGGGGAAAATGGGGGTGCGTCTTATAATGCGGATATACTTTACCGGCTGCTGTGGAGCAGGGTCCCAGGGTCGCTGCCGGAGGAGGCAAGAGTGGCGCATTGCTGCATGCTGGGATGAGGGGGTGTTCGGATGTGCGCCGATGCAGGTGAAAATGGCTGCGGTGCTCTGTGGTGTGGGGGGCTCCACAGGCAATTTGTGAAAGCCAGAAGCCCCCCGCATATCCATTATTGCGATGCGGTGGCCTCCGGGAAAATGGTCGCTGGGGCGGTGTATGATCAGATAGAGATCTCGGCAACGAGATCTCGTCGCTGAGACCTCAATCTGAGCATGTGCCACCCCTGGCGGCCATTTTCCCAGAGCCCCCCCCGCAAATAAATATATACATATATATATATATCAAGTGGCATGAGAAAATAAATATACAGTACTATACTATGCCATTATATATATTAAACTTGAAAGCAAAAACTATCTTATGGTATCCCACAAGAAAGATATAATGTAAAGCCAGGGGGGCCAAAGCACAGTAGCCAGGAGCAGCAAGGGTAGATATCTCAGGTGTAGGTGACCCGTAAGTGCTTGAGGTGAATCATGGCAGCCCTTTGGCCCAATATAGCAAAGTAGTAGAGTGATACAATATCCTGCCTGCGGTAAGTCACAATTCTTAATCTCTCAGAAGCTTGAGACTGACACTGAACTTCTATACTCTGGAATCTCAATCACAGCCTGCAAAGGTGAAGGAGCCAAAGAAGGAGATCACAGAAAGAAGATGGAGTCTGTAGCGATAACAACAGCAGCGCACCCAGTGGTTCAGCAAGGTTCAACGGTACACAACTTGAATAGAGGCAGAATCACCCTCTGGAAGAGGAACCAGTCCTTCAGGGACAATATAGCAATGCACGTGAGGATTGTAGAGGCAGTCCTTTATGCGGACGGATGGTAGAGGCAGTCATTTCTGTGGGCGGATGGTAGAGGCAGTCCTTTATGCGGACAGATGGTAGAGGCAGTCATTTCTGTGGGTGGATGGTAGAGGCAATCATTTATGCGGGCGGATGGGAGAGGCAGTCATTTATGCGGGCGGATGGTAGAGGCAGTCCTGTACATGGGCAGGTGAGCAGGCACAGGCCACACAGCTTGTATTCTAAGAAGGAAGTTCTTTTCTGGCCATGCATTAAAAAGGCAAAGAATTTCCCTGTGATTTCTCTGTCTAGTCCTGCATGGATCTGGAACCTAAGTCTCCTTTCATTCTCGCAGGTCCGGCTCCAGTAGGGGCAGCAGGTGGGCCATCTGCAAATACGCCAGTGTAAGTATTAACAGAGGCTGTAGTCTCCAAGGGCCAAGAAAGCCATGATGTTCATAATAACCCAAAGTGTGGGTGAAAATCCTCTATGTTCAGGAACAGAGCAAGGGGATAAGCCACCTACTGGATTTGCCCAAGTTATTTGCAGGTAGCGATGAGCAGACGTTGCTGGAGATCAGCGAGATACACCTGCTCAGGTGCTGCTTTAGGTCACATCCCCATGAAATACTAGTCTTGATAAATTTCCCCCAGTCGATGCCTCCATGATTGAGTGCTTTAAAAGGTTTCTACTGTCTAGAGATCTGATCATGGCAATGCTTATTTACCTTTTTGCTGATCTTCAAAAATTTGCAATTTATGTAGATGAATGGGGAACTTTAATGGTCCTTGAAACTACTTAAAGCATAAGAAAGATGGTAGTAATGAACAATAGTTACGTTTGGTAATACTGTGAAGAAGACTGCGGCTTTCTGTACAAGGAAGCAAGTAAAAGCTGGTATTAAGGGAAGGAGCACAATACAAAGTGCAGCTGTTCTTTGCACATGGGTGCAGCCGGGTACATGAAGAGTGATGTGTCAGGAAAGCCGTATTTGTGGAAGAAAATGACACTGTTCCAGCTGTTCCATAGCTGCATTGTGGGAACTTTGGGTTATTATAAGAGCACGGTTATTAACACTTCAAATAAAGTATAAACTAATTTCACCAGCTCTCTATAGCAAAATGGATTTACAAAAGGATATAATTACTACCCATTAAATAAAAAAAAAAATAGCCAATGCTACACTTTATCGGAGACAAACTAGAGGGGTCGTCTCATGCTCAGGAATGGTTAAAACTGCAAAGTGATTGTAAAAACAAGAAACCTTGCAATTTATCTATTAAAAATCCTCTACTTTCTATAAAAAAATAAAGGAATTTTTATTTTATAGCTTACAGCTCATTGTCTAGGTTATCAGCCACCTCCACACTGGCCAGATTCCTAGATTTTTGGTATGTAGTTTCTAAGTGCTGGACTGTAGCTGAAAGCTGCATTCACCCACCTTCATTGCCTCTGCCAATAGCACTGGAGACAGCTTAGTCCGGTCCAACAATGCAGCCATGCCGCAGATCAAAACTGCCAATCAGTAGGGGGGACACCATGCCCCGGCTACAAGGAAGCAGGGAGGCTGGGGAATGGTGCACTCCTGAAGAACCTCTGTAATACAATATAGCCTAGAGGCATACCATTTTTGTAGGCAATTGGATATACGGTAATAAAAACCTGAGAAAGATCCGTAACACTTGGAGAGCAGGAGTGAGGAGCTGTCTCTAGCTACTCCCTCCATAAGATTGTATCTGTAGCAGCAGCCATCTCCTTTCTCAGTAAAGGAAAAAGTCTTCACTGAATACAGATTTTACCTTTGACTTGAGAATTTTGATGACTAATCAATTCTGGGAGAGAAAGAAGCAGATTTTTCTCATAAAATATATTACAATTAGTGATGAGTGAACATTCTCAGATAAGGTCTTAGCCAAGCAAGCCTGGGTGCTAACAGAGTGACTTTGGCATGCTCAAAAAATACACTAGGGCTAGGCAATCCCTGCATGCGTTGCATCTGTCAAACAATTGCGAGACATATTGACCACTGCTACATTCACTTCATTGGGAGTGGTGATGGGTATGCCAGATTGTATGGATATGTTTAGTATGAGTCTTATTGCTAGATGTAAAACTGAATTCAACCAAAATATTATGCAATATTTTTTTCAAATCTAAAATAGATCCTTAAAAACAAAGTATATGTAAACTAGTACACTAAGAAATGCCACCATCCACCTTCATGAACTGTATTACTCGTCAAACTTCATTATCTAAAACGAGAAGACCATACACTGAACTCGCCCATAGACATTAAAGTCTGCCAAACCCACTGATTTTTATATTCCCGGGCCAACCATCTATGATAGTCTTATTCATAAAAATGGACCAGAAGAGGATATTGCAGCGAGTTTTTCTTGGATCACGCAAATCAGTGAAAATAAAAATCCTGATACGTTACTACTTACAGTCCCCACCGATCTGTAATGTTTTTAAAAACCGCACACGGATGAGCAAAACGTTCAAGAAAATAAGCCCTAAAGTGTATAAGCACAAAGAATCCAACATGTTCAGTCACAATTAGAAGCAACTAGAACACCTATTACAGTCAAGGATGGCCACCAATACTTTTATTAGATATTTGGAAGAAAGTACTGTACATTAATTGTCTGTATAAAATTCCTTAAAAATAACTTGTACCAGTCTAGTGTCTCTTTAGTAACCTACCTTGTTAAATTAGACTTACTAGACCTCTACAGAGGCAATGCAGTTTATTTTGTCTAGGATCTAGTCTAAACTTAAGCTGTGGGGTCAACACAAAGTCCCTCTTCCATTTGTGTACTGGCCAAAATAATCAGTCTGAGGTCAATTTTAACTTTGTATGATGCTATTAGCCAGGGAATAGACGATGGACTTAAAATACTGTCACTAGTTTCGTGTGAAAGTTTTTTCCCAAAATGCTTTTGGAATTATCTTAATGTCTGATGTCACACGACCCAACGGGTGGTCGGTCAGCGGACGGCACAACTCACAATCAACGGGATGGAAAAGGTGAGAGGAAGGCCCTAAAAGGGAATGAGGGATGGTCACCACCTGAGCCTGTCCATGCACTCCCCTAACGCCCTATGCGGGTCCTTCCGCCCGCCGCCGTCAGGATACCTCGTCCCTAGTTGTTACCTATTACTGCCCTGGCTAATGTACTGGCCGGCAAGGAGCGCTAGCCTCACTTCTGCAGATAATAAATACAGGGCGAAGTGACAAACACCAAAGGGACAAGGTAAAAAAAAACACCACACTTAGCTTATATACACCGCAGATAACAGCAGCAACTGGACTCCAAACACCAGACGAGGCTGACACCAGAGAGCTGCTCCTGCTACGCTGGTCCCAGAAAGAAACTGTATCACCAACAGACAGCTGATGCATCAGGTGACCTTTTAAAGGATGGTGGGAGAGGTCACCACCCACATCAGCTTACCCAGCAGCACTGCAGTAACACCAGATTGCCAGAGGGGAAAAATTGACATTAACCCCCGATGGTCCAAAAGGAAGTGGAACTAGAGCTGCCACAAATCCAAAATGGATCGTGACACCTGAACTTAGCAGTTTCCATAATAAAAGGAGCGTATAGTTATTGATTAGTTCTCATGCTGCTCAGTCGATCGGCCAGTCTTCTGTTAATCTGGCTGCAGATGAGACATCAAGCACATATGGGACGTCATGACTGTAGACAGGTAAGCAGAAAGATCAGCGGAAGGACCAGAAATGTGTTGACGGAGTGGCAGACAAATAAATCAGCCATTTTATTTATTACCATTCCAAGCCATGGGCACCCTCTTTACATTTCATGTTACTTCGTTAGATACAGGTTGAAAAAAGTCCCAAGCCCACAATGCTGTGTTTTTTTTTTTTTTTAAAGTTGTTATACTGTCTGCCATTACTGCCTCTTGTGGTCGGCATTCCACATTCTGACTGCTCTAACTGTAAAGAACCCTTTCCTATTTAGCTGCCGGAATCGCCTTTCTTCCACCCACAATGAGTGCTCCCTGGTCCTTAGTATGGTCTTTGGAAGGAATAAGTCATGCGCCAGTCCTCTGTACTGACCACACATATATTTATACATATAAATAAGACCTCCTCCGAGGCATCTTTCTTTCTAAGCTAAACAAGCCTGACTTTTCCAACCTCTCATCATATGAGAGGCCTTCCATCCCTTGTAATAATCTAGTTGCCACCCTTGAACTGACTAACTTCTGAATATCCTTTTTAAAATGTTATGTAAAAAATCCAATACAACAGTCAAAGCCTGAAAACTGTTTTGGTCACTTTATTAAATGAGATATTAAATATATTTTTTTTTAAAGTTTCAACTACTAAACAGCACTTTCAATGGTGAAAACACATAGGATATTTTCATTTTAAATGCTCGCTCATTAAAAACACAATTTCAGTCCTTCAGTATTTTACAAACAAAAAACAAAAAAAGAACTGCGCTGTTGGAATTATTAACTTCTGTAGTACTTCCACAGTACTTAATATCGAAATCAAATAGCAGGGAAATAAAGAAACGCTATTTCAACAGCTGTATGATTTCAGCAGCCAAAGCTGAGCAGATGGACTGAAACTACTATACAACCGAGACATACATGTACAAGATCACAAATACCAACGCTTTACATCCAAAGTAACAGCATCAAAATGTGGAGAGTTTAGCAGGCAAAACTGTAATACAAGTAACTCGGTTTTAACTGTGCTTAAAGGTAATGCAGCTAGTTAAAACACCATGAACATAAAAAATGAACCTTCCTTGTCTTTCTAAGGTTTAGAAAAGTCTCTGAATATTGGTTAAAGCTTGATGCTCTACTTAGTACAGACAGTATAGGCAACGAAAATGTCTACTGAAACTGGTGTGGGTGGTCCGCGATGCACGTCCTCTTCACAAGACTTGCTCTGTAACTCCAGGGACGCTGCTGATCTACCAAGACTTAATTGTGAACTTAAAAGTAAAAAGCCGTTACTTCAAAAGGCAAATATGCTTTTTGCTTTAATAATGAGCAACAACTGCATTTTCTTCTTTTTTTACATTTAGGTACAAACAAAAAAAAAAAATCTTATTACAAGACATTTAAAGCAGTTAGAAAGCATGTACATTTTTCTTAAACATCTGAACATTTTACTCATTTGACATATCTTTAACTTAATTCCGCTTTGACTTTTTTCGCTACTTGTATGCAAAACTAATGAAACATTTAAATAACAAAATGTAGAAAGTGTTGTAAAATTGTCTTTTTTTTTTTTTTTGTAATCATAGTGGCTACAATTTTGCTGCTCCCCTACATAGCGACTAAGAGCCTACTTGATAGCTCAATCTCAATCCAAATGTCTATGCAGTGTGATTTCTGAGTCTATTGTATGCTGGTCAGTAGAACAAGCATTTTTATTTTTGCCATGGAAACAAAAAATGTGGTCTTCACTTTTAACAGCAAGTGTTACGCAAAAGTGTAAATGGTGTCACTTGTTCCAGTACAGCCATGGCTTGGGCATCCATTTTCAATAACTGGCCATGGAACTAATGGAGAAATGTGCAGAGATCCCACAAAATTTGGGAAAGACTGAATTAAAACTTTAATACGAAACAAAGAAAGAAAATTAAAAAAAAAGTTTTAATTTGCATACAATGGCCTGCAATTAAACAGAAGCAAAGGCTTGGTGCCAAATTGTATAGTCATTGGTATGGTGAAAAGAAAGCGCTTCTCCTTCAATAAAGAGGAATCAATGCCATTCAGTAACATAAGCAGTAAAATCATTCTTCATCTGTGACTTCCGTACAGACTGCATATGCCTGGTCTTTTTAGTACAATGGCTTACTTCCTCCAAGTTGTACAGGATTGAAACCACAAGATGGAAGGTAAGGTGGCTCCAGAACACATTACGAAAATTGCAATAATGGCAAGAAAAGGAGCATGATCCAGGGGCCGGAAATATGTCTTCATCACTCACCCACATATTCAAAGCAAAATCATTTTTGAAAAAGTTTTAGTAGGAAATCAATAAATCAATATATATTCATATTTCCAATCGGTGCAGATACTCCAAAATAATATTTAAATGTCTATACATAGGTAGGGCTAATCCATAGCCACAATTTAGGGTTATATTTAGGTGGTGGTTTATGTCTTAAGGATTATAGGCTGAAATGAAGATTTGCACCTTAAAAGTGCTAAAAATACAAGGACTAATCGCTGTGCAAATTCAACAGACTGAAAACATTAGAAAATTCTAACACTGTGGCGCAGTACAAGGGCAGAAAAAGAACAAATATGTTTAATGTAAACACCTATTAATTAGTATAGCACTATGGAAAAAAAAAGGAGAAGAAAAAAATAAACTATATTTACAAAGGCACCGGGATGCTGATACAACCATAAAAACGTATAGCAATGCATGACGGACAACAGGAGCCTTAACATGAACAAAGTGTCTAGATGTTTTTGCCATTAGGCAACAAGTCTTTTCAAGCCTTGAAATCTCTAGTCAAAAAAACGATTAACCCCCATCGGATTATTTAAGGGTATTTGATGCCTATTTCCGCTACATTGCTGAGCTATATTTTGCACGATGTGGCTGACCATCATTGAATATGTAGCTCAGCAATAACAGTAGTCCTGATAGGATGTCCATCTTGGGTCTAAAACCAGTAATTTAGTTAGAAAATTAGTACATAGGCCGCATTCTACAATACCATAGAAATGTCTAAAGTACCGCGGAGCTGCATACAGAGTGCACTGGCTGATAAAGAAAATTATGTCTTGCTAGGATGTCTGCTTTGGAGCGACTGTCGCCAAGCTGTGCAACTGGTCTGGATACAGAAGGCATGTTTTCACTGAAAACAGGTCTTTTCTGCATCCGCTTAGTCAAAAAAAAAAAAGAAAAAAAGAAAAATGATTTCCCCTGTGGGCTTTTCTTCAACAAAAACAGAGGACCAATCAACTGCAAAGCTTAATATCTGTACATTTTCGGCATTCAGAAAGGGAACAAACCAAACGCTTTCATGTGTGATGTTTTCTACAGTGTGTCAAGCCTCAGATTCCTAGACAAGATGGGGAAAATAAAAAAGGTCTCATATTGAAACAATCCAGTAGAGGTCTTAGTGCAATATCATCACATCTTTTTTGCTTGCGAAGGTCCAGCATTTTTGCTTCTGTTGGGAGCTGGTGCTCTCTGCATTTGGAGGTTCTGCATACCGGCCTGATACATTCCTCGCAGGTCTATTTGTGAATAGTTAGCCAGAAGGTTTGATGGTTTCTGCTGCATCATCATTCGGTTCAATACCGCCTGCTGCTGGAAGGCAAGCTGTTGTTGCTGCTGTTGCTGGTTATACTGCTGCTGTAATCTTCGGCCCATCAGTATTCGCTGGACGCAACTAATTAGCTGTTGGGAGAAATAACAATGAACCCTTAAGATGGCTGGCTTTGTGTTCCTCATAGGGCACTTTCCCATATCTGACAGTTATAAACTCAAGCAGTCTGCTAGCAGCCGAGACCCCTACCAATCTTGATAAACCGGAAACAAATGACTGGAAACCACCAGTGATTAGACTATTTTATATGTGACATCATAGAACTAACAAAATTGCAGGCATACAGAGAAACATCTGATGGCAGATTTCCAATTAATGTCTATACCGGACTAATCTGCCACATCACGGTGCTCTCTACTTTTTGCTGCCAATCTCATACAAATAGCTGACACCGACATGTCAAACATTTTATCTAAACACGTTTATTGCTCACAGGTGTGGTTTCACCATGAAATATTACGTGGTACAAAGCGTCTCCTTTTTAATTTTTTTTTCTTTTGCAAACAGGCTTAACTGAACAATGACATTCATTTAGGGGGCAATGTACTACTTGATCAAACCCTTCTCAATCAGCATGTTTGCCCCCAGTAAATTAATAAGTTATACTCTCCTCCAATGCTGTTCCACCAGTGTTAGCATGGTCTCCCCTGGGGTTTGTGTGACATTGTTGCGTCACGAGAGCCCTGCAGCCAATCAGCAGTAGCTTCACTCTCCCCACCTTCGGACAAATCTCATACATGCAGAGGAAGCAAGCAAGTGCTGCTGCTCACTCACTTCCTCCAGATGTATGTGATTTGTCTGATGCAGGGTAGAGTGAAGCAACAACTGATTGGCAGCAGGGCTCCCATGACAATGTCACACAATCCCTGAGACAGTGCTGACACCAGTGGTGAGTATAGGTGTAATTATTTAACTGGGAGTTAAACATGGATTGAGAAGGGGTTGGCCGTGTAATGGACAACTACATTAATGGTCTCTAATAGACAAACTCAAAGAAACTTCTCTGGGTCACACCCTTTCTTTTACTGATTTCAAACGACAGTCTTGTAGACATGGGTTAACAGGGATTCTGTTTTAGGATATCGCCACTTTTTATGGCAAAACGGAGTCATATTATGGGGGACATTGTATGACCATTAGTCACATCTAAAGCAATATGCACTCACTAGAAATTGTACAGTTGGATATGGATTGGTAATTGTCAACCCACTGTCCCCATCACTTACTGAAAAAAGGTGGTATAAAAGTTGACATCAACAAATTTTTAAGTTAGATTAATTTGGTGTAACTCAGGGAGAATCTGATTAACATATACATTTCCCTGTACGGAATAACATGGTTTTCCATTCTTACATACCCAGCAGGAGAGAAAGCTTTCCACTATAAAATCAATTAGTAAAGAACACCCTCACCAGATGCAAAAGCATTAAACTTCTCACCATCACTAACAGGTTGGCATCCAGAGGGCATTTCCTACACATACTAACACTCAGTTGAAGCTGGGGGAAACCAAACTCACATTCGTCACAGTGAGGACATTAAAAGTCATTGTGACTGGAAAAGGGGCAGTGTAACATTTGCAAGTTAAAAATTGCAACCAAAGCCAAAAAATATAAATGGTAGAGCTCAATTTGGAGCAGGAATGCCGTGGAGGTGTCCAGCACCTTGTAGAGGTCAGAACATTCCGGAGCAATGTGTTCCCCAAATAACTTGGAACCTAGTAACTGGAAGGATTTTTTTTTAATTGTGTGAAGCCGGTCACTGGAAATAAGGCCAGGAAACACTTGTATGAAAGATTCAAAGGGATTCCGCAGGAAGGATAAAGTTGTATTTTGCTGGTAAGGTGTCAAAAGCTCACATAACAAGTGTCTGTGAAATGTAACCCTTCAAATGCCAAGGAGGCCAGAATTTACTGTACACAATACTAGTTCTATACCAAACATTACACGTGCTCACAATTGTCATACTTTCTGAACAAGATACAGTTGAAATACTCACCATTTGCTGCTTAGCCAAAACATCATTGTATATAGCTTCCCGTCTTTTAATTTCCAGCTCTTGGCTTGACTGTCTGCTTAGAGACAAAGCCTGGATCTGGGATTCCGACAAGTTTGGATTTTCCTTCCACTAGGAGAAAAAATAAATACAAGATTGTAAGAAGGGTTCAGAATATTTATGAAGTAAAGGCCACAATACAAAACACTTACCGCTGTTGCAATAATATCTTCCAGGGGCTGAATCCTTGCCGATGCTATGCTATTTGTAGCCTCAACCACTTTCTCTCGGCCTTGGTTAATAAGATCCTTGAGAAAAGATACGAGGTAAATGACAACCAGAAAATTGCTTTGTTGGTAGCGTTGAATTAGATGTATCAAGCAAGATGTAATCATTTAGCTATATCGTGTAATGATTACATAGAGAGGAGAAGCTCAAGATGAGAAGTTACTATATGTAAACAGATGAGGAGCACATCATGGTAATAGTACGTGCTTCCAACCAGCACAAAGCTTCAAGGTACATTTCATCCTATGGCTCTGAATGCATCGGAGCAGTCGGATGACATTACTCACCTCCAATTGCGGATTAGTCAGTGAAGACAACGCTCCTAAGTTTAAGGGCATGTAAGGCGACTGAGCAGCACTGAAATTGATTTGAGAGTAATTGACCCCAGTTGCAGCTGCTGTGTTGAAACGACTGGTCAAACCCTTAAAGAAAAAAAAAACATTGGCTTTTAGTCTGCCATATTTATACATTAGCGCAAAAGTGACACAGCACAATGGTTATAGTATTAAAATCTATGAAATCTTATTTTGCATATTACTTTTGCAAATAATACTAAAATATTTTAGTCAAATAGTTTTTCTGGGAAAAGAAAATTGTTGGTCTGTGTGTAAGAAAAAGTACAGGAGGTGAATGTAGGGCATTTTTATTTTACATTGGCGAATATAGTATTTAAGAAGAAGCTGTTTATGTAGTGGAGAAGCCCTTTAGTTAAAGCATACATGGTACGGTACATGCACTTTAAGTCCACTCTCACATGCAAACAGCAGGTAGCCAACATTTATCATTCAGCGCACACAAAATCTGAATAAAATTGCAGTTTAAAAAGTTGGATTTAAAATTAAAACAAAAGCTGTCATTTGTCTTCTCACTCTACAAAATAAAAAAATAAAAGAACAACTGCTCAAAGCACATAAAAAGGGATTATAAATGCATCAGAGACTTTGGCCCTTTCATGAATTACATGAAATGGTCATCAACTATACGCTTTAATTTTTTTGGGGTGCAAGGTATGGCACTATTAATAACTGTGGACCAGTGTGTGCAAAATAAAGACTGCTGAAAGCAATGACTAGAGATCTAACTAGAATTACAGCTACAGCGTTCTGCAAAGTAACACATGCAACGGCATCTAAAACTCACAACTTCAGAATAAAGGAGTGTGATCAAACTAAGATAGAATATATACTTCAAAAAATTCTTAAGATGCAGAGGTAAGAAGAGGCTGCTCACACTGCTGTCCACCTGCTTTAATGAAGAGATACCAGGAGTGCTGGGATAAAAAGAGACTGCTCACACAACTGTCCACCTGATTTAATAATGGAGATACCAGGAGTACTGAGGTAAGAAGGAAATGCTCACACTTTTGTCCATCTAATTTAATACGGGAGATACTAGGAGAGCTGAGATAAGAGGCGGCTGCTCACACTGCTATTCACCACGTCTTTCTGGTCTAATACGGGAGATATCAGAGGTGCTGAGGTAAGAAGAGGCTGCTCCCACTGCTGTCCACCCTGAATATCTGATCTAATATGGGAGGTATTGAAGGTACTGAGGTAGAAGAGGCTGCTCACGCTGCTGTCCACCCCATCAGATCTAATATGGGATGTATCAGAGGTGCTGAGATAAGAAAAGGCTGCTCAAACTGCTGTCCACCCTATCAGATCTAATATGGGAGGTATTGAGGTAAGAAGAGGCAGCTCACGCTGCTGTCCACTCTGTCTATCTGATCTAATATGGGATGTATCAGAGGTGCTGAGGTAAGAAGAGGCTGCTCTTACTGCTGTCTAAACGTTCCAGGACAGGTTACTGTCAGTGTAATAAGGCGGTGGACATTTTAATTCTATAATGATTAACTTCCTAGCCAAAATACTTGAGATTTTCTAACAGAATATAGGAATTTTTTAACAATATTACTCTAGTTATTTTTTTCTATTCTCCAAAAACCCCTTTAAAGAGATGTGTCCCAATACTTCTGTTTAAAGAAGTGTGTATTCAATTCTGAGACTTGTGGTCCTCTACACACTTTCCTCAGCATCTGGACTTGCCTTCTTCTCAGCTTCATACTCATCCCATGCTGCCTTTCTTTCCTCCTCGGTCAGAGCTTCTTCCTCTTTGTGATCCAGCAGAGAATCATGCTCATGGTAAGTCACAATCTGTTCCTTACGGATCTGTAGCAACTCTGCAAGAACTGTATCCTGAGGAAAAGAGACATGACGTGTAAACTTGTGTCTTTCGGCAATAATGGGTAACATAAGCAGTACGGAGAAAGTGAAAGGCATATACCTGTTAGACCAGGGTAGATACCCAGTTCCATCATCGCAATAAATCAAAAGTGTGCATTACATATAAAGTCCTATCAGTTGTATAATGTCGAAATAGATGGCTGTTCTTAAAGATGGATTATGTTAAACATTCACATTGAATGCTACAGAAAAATGAACAAAAAACTGCAAGTCTGATAGTTTCTGCACCTTTTTTCTTTGTTCTCCAAGCTGACATATGGCAAGGCCTATCTAGTATGTGCTTTTCTATATATTCCTTCAGACTAAGGTAAAAACAAATGGTCAGCAACTGGCAGGACTTGTGTGGAAACTTCATGGAAGGAATGTAGATTACTTTCCTGTAGTCAGAATGTGGCAATGTCATGGATTAAGAATCGCTCTCATTTCTAAGGTCCATGTCTGCACTAATATATTTTTGCAGTCTTCCAACAAAAAGTAGATGTTTCAGTGCTTTTATGGACCACCCATAAAAACATCCGAGACAAACACTTGGCAATATAAAAAGGCAAAATACTTTATAACTACTTCTGGAGTCGTATGATATCCACTGTCCCAGCCCAGAACAATACATGTATCACGCAGGGCAAGCTTATTACAATAGACCTGGATGTTGCCAACTAACTGTCAGTACATTGCGGCCGCTGTAACATTCTGCTGGATTAGAACCAAACATCCTATTGATCACCTTACGGTGGATGCCACAAACCAATTCTTAAACTTAATGCTTACTCATACAGTTCAGATTGCAAAATCCTGGACTATACAGTTTAAACCATGGTTCACATCAGGTAAAAAGATTTAATATTACACTCATATGTGAAAGAAAAAAAAAAAGTTCTAAAATGTGTGTACATTCTGCTTGGTGGACATTTAGGAGATAACCCCATATGTTCTGCTGCTGAAGCCGATGCATTGGGAAGATCACAGCTGCTTTGGCTTCCTGTCCAGAAAGCTCAGGAAAACAATCTCATGCTGCTTAGTAAGTATAAACCCAAATTATAAACTGGAGTAATGCTATCAGCTTCTCAGATCTGCATTACACAACACCGTCTTGGCGGGAACAACCTTTAGGGGAAAAAAATATATAAAGCTAATATTTCAAAGCTGCATTTTTATTACATTTCTTGGATTGGTGATAAGCTGCCAATTTACAATTATAAAACCTGTCATATATAATCTGCCAGCACTAGAGAAGAGAGCCAGACTTGGCACGCTCTCTTTTAACCCCTTTGTTCACTTAATGGCAATAATTGTACTTCAGAGACCAATGTTTTGGCCACTATCCAATTGTTGATCATATTACTTATTTATAGTGATCATTTAAAAGGAACACAAAAAAAATATTTATTTTTGTATGTGATGTTCCTGGAATTGGCAGCCATCTTCATGGCGGATACACAGATGGTAAAATATCAATGGCTCCTCTACAACCAGCACTTTTACACATTACTGTATTTGTTGGAACACAAGATGCACCCCAAATTTTGGGGTGAAAAATAGGAAGAAAAATTTTTTTATAAGATGGTGGTTCGCCTTATAGTCCGAATTTAAGACAAGTTAAATGGAGCACTGCTGCAGTGGAGCGGGGTCACAGGAGGCATAGTACCTTCCTCAGGAAGCCGTCATTGGCAGAAGAGGGGCAATGCTGCAAGCTCTGGGTGGGAGGAGGGGGTATCCAAGCGGTGCAATGCTGCGGGCCCGGTGTCGGCGGTGAGGCAGAGCAGAGTACGTTGCGTGGAGCAGGGTCTCTTACTTAGGAAGCTGGCGGCAGAAGTGTTGCCTTGCTGCGGGTTCAGTGTCGGCAGTGAGCATCATTGTTTTCCCGGCGGCCATTTCCCTGAAGCCAACAGCCTCAGGAAAAAGGCCTTGGGAAAACCAATGATACACTCCGCTCACCACCAACACCGGGCCAGCAGCATCACACTTCTGCCACCAGTGGCTTTCTGAGGAAGGGACCCTGCTCCATCATGGCCTCAAACCCCCGGATAAGCCTGCATTCGGACTATGAGGCACACCCCACATTTACCCCAAGTTTTTTTGGGGAAAAAGTGCATCGAAAAAGTCCAAAAAATACGGTACATGGTGGGAATCGTGATCAGTCATGGTGACCCAAATTAATTTCCACCTACAACTTCTCTATAGTAGCAGCCAGGCAATTGTCCATACACACTTGATTGCTCATAAGCTAAAGCCCCCTATACATATTAGGCTATGTGCACATGTT
>VIAB01002553.1:0-11841 GCA_009801035.1 Oophaga pumilio | reverse complement strand
TATTTTTAGGCGAAGCGCTCTGCAAAAATACGCAGCATGTGAACAGCCATGTGTAATCCCATAAGATTGCATGGGATGCGTTTTGTAACCGTTAAGCGATTACGACGCGCAAAAACGCTTAAAAAATGCAACGTGTGCACATAGCCTTAGACTAATATCTGAGGCACCCACTAGTCTAGTGTGTATGGGGGCGCCAACAACCTGAAGGTCGTAGGGGCATATGCGATTTCAGTTTGCCGAGTGCTTTGTTTTCCCATAGATAAGCTGCTGGCAGAGATGTCTCTCAGTGGCTGTCTCAGAGAATGCAGGAGCCATAGGCCAACAGCCATTTAATGTATATGCGGGCCTTAAGTTACAGGGTCACACAATAAAACATTAACATTGTCCTCCTGCTATACATACACTGTCTATATTATGGCTTCCATAAAGAATATACATACAATAGGATGAATTAAAACAGACTTTCATTTATAATCACCAGCATATAACCCAAATCTGATATTTCTTAACGGAGTGAAAATACTCAAGGAGGTGATCTGCAGCCACTAACAGGAGAAGACTCTATAACAGCCCTTCCAGGGCCTTCCACACACTGTTGTAAATAGGAGGTAAGAAGAGTCTGTACGACGCTGCCTTCCAACAAATCAAAATTCCTGAACAAAGTATAGGAAAGTTTTCTTTGCTGGCTGGAGGTATACTTTAATATAGAAACTGTGGTAATCAAATAGTATTGATAAACTCTCACAATATCTGTCTATATTACAAAATGCTTGCCATCCCCATATAACAAAATGTCAGATTGTGTCACCACTGTAATTCCCAGACATGTGACAGAAAATTGTCAGGTTTATCAGACATAGAAAAAGAATAATCATAAAAAAGGCAGGTATCCAGAATGGAGCACTGAACAGCCATTGCTATGAGGCGAAAATTAATAACCTCAGGCACATAATTGCCAGTCACTACGAAACTGAGCAGCAATTTCAATGTGTCCCAGGCTATACCAAATTTGCTCCAACTGCTCAAAATTATATAAAAAAAAAAACAAAGTCCAGGTGCAAAACATGAAATAAAGAAAACAAAGTATCAAAGCGGAGGATGAGAAGTAACATAGCAGAGAAATTATATGATGAAAGCTTGAAAATGTAACACACTTGTCACAACGAAACCTGCATGTAAGGGAAAATTATACCTTTCATCACCCAGCAAAAATTTCAATAGGTACAAAAAAAAACGTCACCGCTTCGTTACACGATATATTCTGGTTCTTCATAAAACTTGGGAGTACTGCTTGTTCCTGCGTCAAATCCTACATGGTCACAGCAGGGCTGTGGAGACGGAGTCTGTGCCCATTTTGGTGGAGTTGGTATAAAATGGACTGACTCCTAAAATATATAATAAACTGACTCCTAAAATACATAATTAATTGGGTTCAGTAGTTCAGAGCAGGATGTACTGTAAATTTTTTCATAAGAATTTGGGAAAGTTAGGAAATTTTCCTATAAATGTCTGTTCCTGATCTGAGGATCTGGGCTTTTAGTTGAGATGAATCTGTGCTGCACTTTATGTACTTGCTCAGTAGTGATCAGTGTTGTGGGGTCACAGTCGTGGAGTCGGGAGCCAGGGAAATTGAGGAGTGAGTTGGAGGTTTAGCTACCGACTCCATAGTCCTGGCTCACACAGACCACGCCATGCTCCTCCTATACTGTACACGCGTTCAAGAAAAAGAGTCAATGTTAACTCCAAGGCTGCAAAGCTAGAACGGCCAGTTACCGTGGGTGGTACAGTACTTGAAAGTACACTAAATGCAGAAAAACACGATACTACATGCATGTAATGGAGTTACAAAGGAACATTGTACACAAATCAGATCTCCATGAAGAGATGACCATGTATTACAAAGACGTTAATGATTTGGGGCAGGTGACCCAAATGATGAAAGCTCAGTGCTGAGGAATGCAGGGGGTCTATTCAAACAGTGCAGTTCCCAACACAAATTTAATGTAGCAACATCAAGCCGCCCCTAAAATGTCAATAGCTGCAAGGTCATTGTTGGTGGTCTGTGCCCAAACGGATTCATTCATATATCAGGAACTGGAGGAAGAGTTCAACAGCATTACCAGTTAAGAGGTTAAAAAAGCCTATTGTTTACCTCGCTAAACCTTATCCTGCCAGCCTAAATCTGATCTCCAAGGTAAGGCATCCCATCAATCTCTCTGTGAAAAGGGACGGGTTTCTATTCTGAGGTTACGGCCATTATTCCTCTGTGCAAGTCATCTAATATTCAAGTCAAGCTTCAGTTCACACTAGGTTCTCTGGCATTCTTTGTCTGTGGGAAAGATCTATGTTGGATAAGTGTGTGCTTGAAGGAAGGGGAGGAGGGTAATAGCGCAGGGTAGCGGGTTACCTTTCAAAGAACTTCTGAAATGAAAAGGAAAGAATTACTCTTGGAATATGCTCAGCAGACGTCTAGTAGCCTGCTCTACTCCTGCAGTAGGCTGTTTTTCTCCAGGTTTTCATATCCTTTTTTTGGCTGGACACCCATAAAAGCTCTTGGTATTTATTTTAATGCACAAGTCCCTAAAAGTCACGTCTGGAGGAGACCTGCTCATGCTGTTCTAATAAAACTTACCAAAATGATGCCAAAACTCTCTGCAATATCTTCTCCTCTGAATCAGGGGTGAAGGAGCTGCAGAGGTCACAACATCACTGCCCATCCCTGTACTCTGGTAATACGCCAACAAGTCAAATGACATCATTTCTTTTATGTGGACAGCCCGGTGATGCCAATGTACACAAGACTGTGCTCAGCAAAACATTACACCATTTATAGTAGAGATTGTGATCAGTTTCCAGACTTGTGATGTAAAAATAGTAGGACTGTAATAGTAAGACTTACATTATGGTAAAAGATCAGAAACGTCAAAAACGTCAAAGTAAAAATGACAAAACGTTGACTCAACTCACACGGGGCTGTGCAGCCATCAGACTGACCTCTACCTTAGCTGTTGTAAGTTTCAAAGCAAAAGCTAGGGGGCAATCCTCAGATATGAAGTACTCCGACACTGGATTCAGATCATTACCATAAAACTACACTATTCCTACATAACAGAATGTTCTTCATACAAGTCTGAGGGATACATGAAAATAGCCAAGCAGGCCAAACATGAGCCAGGTCCTGTTCTAACATTGGGTGAAGATCCCCCCGTGGTCACATATTACTGGAAAATTCAAGGCGGAGGGCAGTAGGGTGAACAGCTATTTCGCAGACTGGCCGTATGTAAATTGGAATCACTGTCTTGATAGTTTACTTATCACGTATCTGATATTCACTCAGCCTGAACTCTTAAAAGGAGTCTGTCACCTCAACTGAACTATTTAGACCTTCATATAGGGAACTTAGCCCCTATAAAAATCAGACAGTAGATTTTAGAAAACGAGTTTTAGAGCAACACAGTTTGATTACATATGTAAATGATGAGTCTTCGGCGCATCCTTGGTGTGGTCAACAAGTTTTCGGTGAACCTTTCCACCCCCCCAATTACAGCATAAACCCTGCCCCCTGTGATGACTGACAGTGCCCTCATTGGAGCACTGCCTGATCTAACTCCCTAGCCCTGCACAGAGGTGTCTGTATGCAGGGGAAGAGTCCTCACACTTTTTTTTTTTTAATTAAGGGAGATAAGCCACCGCCATTATCACCATTGAGAATAAATTATTGGACACTATGAAATCCAACATGCCCACTTCTTTCCCATACACGTACATACCATATGGTAAGCTGGTCTCACCAAAATTGGCTAGTTCAGCTTTACCATTAGTTTAGTTATGGGTGGTTGCCTGAACAATAGGATCTGGGGCATGCCCTGCCTTTATCCATTATGAGGTCTGCTGACACACAGTAAGTTATGGATGTCCTGGATGAGTACACCTTGTCGCGGTGGGATGACTTTGTGCTTTTTTTTTTTTTTTTAAATCAAAGCAGTGTTAACTATGTACCCTATGTTATTTACATATACTCTTTCCATTTACTTATTTTGTTTTTATGTTTTTATCTGAGGTTTTGTCTGTTCAGTGGCCACAGTGTGATTCCGGCTCATTTCTTTGGTTTTGTATTTGTTTAGGGAGTATGGCCACAAACAAAGAAGATCAGATAAGTTACATGTCTACAAAGCACAGATCATTCAACAAAAGAATCAGAGAAAATGTTACTTTTGAGGGTAAATGGAAAAGACTGCAATATAAGCTCAAAAGGGGATCAAGAATTTATAAACATACTCCACATTATATGTAGGATTGAACTGCAAATATGGTGTTTCCCTTACAGCCGGAAATGAAGCCTCACAAAATTATTGCATAAAACTGCTTGAAATGTCACCACAGCTTGTAGTTACATAAAAATGATGCGACTTGGCATTTTCTGCAAGTCCTGCCTGGACAACTCTATTTTTTGGAAAAAGGGTGGAGGGTCAGAGGGAGGGGGCATGGATGCCTGTGTCCAAGCAAATTCATTGTAACTTACGGCACAAAAAAAGTGTAAATTATCACAGAAATATACTCCTTTTGCATTGGCGCACAGCTGCACGCCTCAATGATTTTGGCATATTGTACTGCAGCACACTGTTTAGAAAGACTAGTGTACAGAATCCCAGTCTGAGAAGCAGGGATGATAGCCATACACCACAAACATGCATACAAAAACACAGCCTAAAGCTAAATCATCTCTAGGTCACTGTAAACGTGCACTGTATGAAGATGCACCTGTAGTAGGACGTTGACTAATGGTTTCCCAGATGTACAACTGTACAATAGTAAGACCCCTAAACAATAAAGATTGATCCTCTCACCTTTGGCAGTTTTGGAATCTCTCTCTTCTTCTTCTTTTCTGAGTTGGGGTCATCCAGGAGATCTGGCTCAAATGCGTAAAGCTCTGTGAGCTCATTCATGGTAAAATGACGCTCTATCTGCTGCTGGTCGATTACTCTGAAGGAGAGTGACTGTTTGGTGACCTGTCGATCATAGATTTTTTCTTCCATGGTACCCTGAAAAATGCAACAAAGAACTCTGCTTTAAGAATCAAATTGAATAATAATAATAATAATTCACTATGAACCCTTAAATGTCTACTTACTCTTTAGGCAACACAAGAAATACAAGTTCTGTAACTTGTCTACCAATATTCTATGCACTAGAGTAAATGACAATTGTAACCTTTTAAGATGCCCCACTGCTAACTTATTTTTTATACAGGTTACTCATCCAAGGGAAAAGGGGTATTTCTGTTTTTTAACAATTGAAGTCCTCCAGATGTCCATCTCTGAACACTTCATTTTTCCTTTGTTATACATACATACAGAGAGAAGGAGAGAGCACTTTTTTTTTATTATATTTTACTGTAACTCTCCTAATTATATAAGGTGCAGTGGAGTGGGAGAGAACAAAAAAAGAATTTTCACAGATCCAGCACGAAGCTTATAATGCTGGGTGGATATGGCCCTATAAGATAGAATCAGAATATTCCATGCAGCTTAATGTACATACACATTCCCTAGAGGGGTATGTATTCTTATAGACTGCCCCTCTGACAGATGGACAAGGGTTGCTGTAGTTAAACAATTTTTTTACTTTCCCAGAAATAGCGTCACTGTGGTCTTAGAGTGGTGTCTGTGAACGGAGAGTGGTTTCACCTCTGACTGAAAGCCACGAGGCTGCCGGAAGGAATAAAGTTAATTTCCTCCCGGCAGCGGGGCGTTCATTATTGGTGTCGGGCAGCTTGAAAGTGCTATTTACCTGCAGGTTAACCCCATGTCTGCACCTTAGCAGCATTTCTAGTACATGACAGGTTTAAGCATTAATATGTATGGGAGATCAGGAAAGATAGCTGTTCAACCAAAAGCTATCTAAATTGCATAGAACATAAAAAAAAAAAAAATTGTAAATTTAGTTCTCAGAGCAAATGCAAACAAATTCACCTGTCACATCGCAAAACTGTATAGTCAGGGAAGCCATCGTTAGAAAATGATTTGTTTTAAATCAGGTTTTTGTGTTACATTTATTTTTCTCCCCATTTTTGGATATTTTAAAAATATTATAATCTTTAATAATAATAATGCAAATTTTCACACTGGACACTTTTTTTTTTTTTTTTTTTAAGACTCGCACTTCCTGTCACAGCTCACAGCAGGCTCCATATTAGGTGACCCATCTACAAACTAATTTAGGCATGCTCATCAATTTATAATGATACTCGAAAGGTGATATTTTGACCTTTTGGGGACCACCCAAAGAAGAAAGGGGTAGACCCCAAAACATTCCAACTAGCATTTCTGCTTGCTCTTAGGCTCCCGTGTCATGAGCGAAGGAATCTCATCAGCATAGAAAATCACAATGGTGACTATTGGTGGATATGAAAATCTGTGAAATACTACAGTGTATATTTTCTGATTATATGATGTATCATCTGTGCTATTGTGTTGTGTTTGATGGACATTAACCCCTTCACCCCTAAGCCTGTTTTCACCTTCCTGACCAAGCCAATTTTTACAATTCTAACCACTGTCCCTTTATGAGGTAGTAACTCTGGAAAGCGTTAACGGATCCTGGTGATTCTGAGACTGCTTTCTTTTGACATATTGTACTTTATGATAGTGGTAAAATTTCTTTGATATGATTTGCGTTTATTTGTTAAAAAAATGGAAATTTGGCAAAAAATTTCAAAATTTCGCAATTTTCAAACTTTTTAATTTTTATGCCCTTAAATCAGAATGTCATATCGCACAAATGGTCAATAGATAACATTGCCCACATGTCTACTTTACATCAGCATAATTTTTGAAAAAAATTTTTTTTTTTCTGTTAGGAAGTTATAAGGGTCAAAAGTTTAACAGCGATTTCTTATTTTTACAACAAAATTTGCAAAATCATTTTTTTTTTTTTAGGGACCACCTCACATTTGAAGTGACTGAGGGGGTCTATATGATAGAAAATACACAAAAATGACACCATTCTAAAAACTGCACCCCTCAAGGTATTCAAAAAGTTTATTAACCCTTCAGGTGCTTCACAGGAATTTTTTGAATGTGGAAGAAAAAAAATAAACAATTACTTTTCTTTAACAAAAATTATCCTTTAGCCCCAATTTTTTTTTTTTACACTTTCGCAACAGGAGAAAATGGACCATACATTTTGTTGAGCAATTTCACCTGAGCATGCCGATACCCCATATGTGGGTGAAATTTGCTGTTTATGCACACGGCAGAGCTCGGAAGGGAAAGAGCGCCATTTCACTTTTTGAATGTAAAATTTGCTGGCATAATAAGCAGTCGCCATGTAGTGTTTAGAGAGCCCCTGATGTGCCTAAACAGTGGAAACCCCCAACAATTGACACCATTTTGGAAACTAGACCCCTTAGGGAACTTATCTAGATGTGTATTGAGCACCTTAAACCCCCAGGTCCTTCGCAGAAGTTTATAACATCAAGTCGTGAAAAAAAAAAAAAAAAAAATTCCCAGATAAATCTTTTTAAGCTCCAAATTTTGCATTTTCATAAAAGTAGCAGGAGAAATTGCTCCATACAATTTGTTGTGCAATTTCCCCTGAGCGCGAAGATACCCGATATGTGGAGCACAGCAGGGCTTGGAAGGAAAGTGTTGTGTAGAAGGGAGGGGGGCACTTGGATTTGGGAGCTCAGAATTTGCTGAATTTCTTTTGGGGAGCGTGAAGCCATTTATCTTTTGCAGAGCCTTTGTGCTACCAGTAACGTAGAAGCCCCCTATATTTCCATTAACAGATGACGGACCTGAGTGGGGACTTGCTTTTTTTGTGGATTTAGTTGAACCTTTTATTGGGAACATTTTAAATAACGTTAAGAATCACATTTATCTGGCGCTCTGCGCTGAGATCTTACTTTGGGGTTTCTATCTAAATCTCCGAGTGACGTGACAGATGAAACCCCTGAGGGATCCATTCACTATAATGAGGCAGCAGATTTACTCTGGACTCCGTCTGGTCTCTGCTCAGCGGTGTCCTTTTCAGAAGTGTACAAAACTGTGGCCGACGGCACTTTTATGCACTCCTAAAAATACGGACGCCACTGGATCACAGGTCAGACGTCGTCCACAGTGCCTGCGTATGCCTCATTATAGGGAATCTTCCGCCGGGGGTTCAGTATGAATTGCGTATTCCAGATACTTACACAGAAACCCCGGTGTAAGCGCTTAGGGCAGAGCGCAGGGTAAATGTGTGCAGAGCCTTACTGCGATCTTTGCGAGGCAGAATGAAAAAATCAACAGCAGGTGAAGAACTGGTTTTAGGTAATTTTTATGCCATTCCTCATACGGTATAAGTGATTAGGCGACTTTATTCTTCGTGTCGGTGAAATTACAGCAAAACCAGATTTATATCAGATTTTTATGTTTGGCTGCTGTCACACACTAAAAGCTGCTTTTTATTGCAAAAAGTGTCACCATATTTTGAGAGCTATAATTTTTTCAGATTTTGGCCGACAGTCATGTTCTGGCTTGATTTTTGCGGGACGAGCTGATGTTTTTATTGGTACCATTTTCAGGAACATAACATTTTTTGATCCCTTTCTATTCCGATCTTTGGGAGACAGAATGAACAAAAAACAGCAATTCAGGAATTGCTTTTTTTATACCATTCCACGTGTAGTAAAATTGATAAGGCAGCTTTATTCTTCGGGTTAGTACGATTACAGTGATACCTCATTTATAGAATTTTTTTTTATGTTTTTGCGCTTTTACAAAATAAAAACTTTTCTAGAAAAATTATTTTTGCATTGCTTTATTCTGAGAGCTATAACTTTTTTATTTTTCTGCTGATGGAGCTGTATGGTGGCTTGTTTTTTGGGGGACAAGACGTTACCATTTTTATTCACATCCGTCTTTTTGAATGCGTTTTATTGCACTTTCTGTTCAGCGGTATGATGATAAAGCATTGTTTTTTTGCCTCTTTTTTTTTTTTTTTTACGGTGTTCACTGAAGGGGTTAACTAGTGGGATAGTTTTATAGAACAGGTCGTTACGGACGCGGCAATACCAAATTTGTGTACTTTTATTTACATAAATAAATGTATTTATTGGAAAAATATATACATTTTTTTCTTTATTTAGGAATTTTTACACATTCTAATTATATATTTTTTTTAGTTTTTTACATCGTCCCAGGATGGGACATCACTATATAATGTCAGATCGCAGGTGTAACACTCTGCACTGCACTGTATCACATCAGCGATCTGACAGGCAGGGAAGAAGGCATGCCGGTGCCTGCTCTCAGCAAGCGATCACAAGCAACCTCCCTGCAGGACCCGGTGGTTATCTTGGTGCCGGGGTCTCCATGGAGACCATCAGGCCAAAGCCATCGCATTGCGTTGTTCTGAAGGAAGCGCGCAGGGAGCTCCCTCCCTGCGTGATGCTTCTCTATGCCGCTGTCAGTGCTGTTCTGATACAGTGTAGTGGAGAGTGTTAGATCAGCGAGAAGGGTTAAATCCCCACAATCGGTGATAGCACTGATCGTGGGCATTGCTGTGGGGTGTCAGCTGTCACATACAGCTGACACCCACACCTGATCGCTAAGGTACTCGGTGTGAGACCATGCGATCGGTACGCCTTACTAATACTGCTGTTTGCAGGAACACACCTCCCGCAGAGCAGTAGTAGTACGACGCATGTTGGGAAGGGGTTAATATTACATAAAAGCAGTGGGAAAAAATTGTTTTGGTGTACTTTAGTATTTTTCTTAGCATTTCACTGAGCTAACCAGCTCTATACAGAGCTGATGATACAGGAACTAGCAATCACAATAGGAGATGTCACAGCTCCCCTCCTCCCTACACAGTGACATTTGGCACACGCTTACACATTTCAATACAAAAGATTGGGTCAAGTTCAGACCATTGTGGCTATATATTAGTGTTGTTTCCTGAAACAATAGAAAGTTAAGAATGTAAAAACAACACCAGTGGTTAGTGAGAAAATTGCAAGATTTCTATATTATATTTTTAAAATAAATGATATAGATTAAAAAATAAATTCTTTCCAATTTAAAAAAATATATACATGCAACACAAAAGCTGAAAGAGAATTATAAATAAATTGGGCTTTATTGTAGTTATTAGGAAGTGCTTGCTTTCGGTTACTCTACTGAAGAAACTTGTGTTATCTTGTGCACTTTAAGATGCATTTTTTAGGCGATCCCTGTTCTTACACAGAAAATACAGCTTGTGTAAAGGCAGTTTAATATATAAAGGGTCCTGACGGATGATGTCAGGGGAGAAAATGAACTGGCAGGTCCGATCTCTAACTGGTGATCCTTTTGTTCTCCCTGAGAGAAGCCGCCACCAGTGACATTTGGCAGCGACTGTATCCTAGAGGACACAAAAGTGCTCTGCCAAGAGAGCGCTCCTGTGTATGGAAAAGATGGAATATTAAATAATTGTACTTATTCAGCAATAACAGTTTTACCATAAGATGTAACATAACAAGAAGCATTTGTAAAGTTAAAAACAAACCTGTGCCAAAAACCTGTACACAAAGACAGCTTTGTTCTGGCCAAATCGATATACCCTGAAGATACTCTGCACATCGTATGATGGATTCCATGAAGCGTCAAAGATGATCACACGATTAGCAGCCACCAGGTTTATGCCGAGGGATCCTGCCTTTGTGGAAATCAGGAACAGACGCCCCCTAGTAAAATAAAATATGGGGGAAAAAATTGCATTAGGTACACAGCAAACAGCTGAGTTCAATGGAACGAACAGCTGGTATTTTCCAAGAACATCTTACCTCACATTGGTCACATCATTAAACTCCTCTGCCCATTTCTTTCTGGTCTGAGCACTGGTTGAGCCATCCAATCGGTAGTAATCAATGTTTCTAAACCACTTCCCTTCACCTATAAAACATTTTTTTCTTTTACTGTTTACATTTTCTTGTTCTAAAATCTTTTATGAACTATATTACTTTAACTGGAATATTGCATATTAACAGCAGGATTCAGTGACTTTTTTTTTGGTTTTTTTACTTAAGTCTATGGGAAGCTGTGTGTTATGCCTGCAAATACCAGCAGGAGTAACGTTTCTGGCGGATGCACAAGCCAGTTGTAAGATGTTCCTAAATTCATTAAGTAGCAAGCACCCTCTTAAACAGTAATCATTGTTTCAATTTTCATTTCCCAAATCAATAAAACACATGAAAACAAACTTTGCAATATATCTTATCAGAAAAATCTGCTTGTTTCTACTCCAGGATGGAGGCTTCATTTTCAAAACTCCCCATATCAGGGTAAAAATCGGTATTCAGTGAAAATAGATTACTACATTACTGAGATCAGACTGTAAGGGGAGTTAGTGGACAAATTCCTCGCTGCCAAAAAGAACTGAGACGTACAGTATATCACAGTATGGTACAGTAAGGTGGTGGTTTATTTCAACGCGTTTCAAAGTATATAGTTACTTCTTCAGGAAAAACACATGTATCAAGAAATACATACTTTGAAACGTGTTGAAATAAACCACCACCTTTCTGTACCATACTGGGATAGATGTCTCAATTCTGTTGGCAGCGTGGAATTTGTCCACCGACTCCCTTTACAGTCTGACGGTCGCTTGCTGACCCGTGGATCCGATGCAGCTGATCTAAATTATATGCTGTTTTAACAAATTGAACATGTGAGTTTAATCGGAGTGTAAAGCCTACTGTTTTTCTGGGATAAGACCCTATTTGCGCTGATCTCTCCTACAGCTTCTTGGTTACATTACTGAGATAGAATCTTATTTTTAACCCTTCACCCCCAAGGGTGGTTTGCACGTTAATGACCG
>VIAB01002552.1:119141-131799 GCA_009801035.1 Oophaga pumilio | reverse complement strand
TTAGGCCGCCCCAATTCTAGTGATGACACTACGAGTACATCATTGGGCCACCCCAATTCTGGTGATGACACTACGCGTACATCATTAGGCCGCCCCAATTCTAGTGATGACACTACGAGTACATCATTAGGCTGACCCAATTCTGGTGATGACAAAACAGATACATCATTGGGCTGCCCCAATTCTAGTGATGAAGCTATGGGTTTCTCATTGGGCCACCCCAATGCTAGTGATGACACTAAGGGTACATTATTGGGCCGCCCCAATTCTGGTGATGACACTGCGGGTACATTATTAGGCCGCCCCAATTCTAGTGATGACACTACGGGTTTCTCATTGGGCCGCCCCAATTCTAGTGATGACACTAAGGGTACATCATTAGGCAGCCCCAATTCTGGTGATGACAATACAGGTACATCATTGGGCCGCCCCAATTCTAGTGATGACACTACGGGTACATCATTGGGCCGCCCCAATTCTAGTGATGACACTACGAGTACCCCCGGAAGAAGGCACTCCGCCGAAATGCGCGTTGGGGTGGGAGGATCCACGGTCTTTTTGAAGTAATAACCTTTGGGCATTCATTGTATATTTTGCACAATTTGTTCCGCTCTTTCACTTGTGTGAGGCTCTTTACCTATGTGAGTCCACACTATTTTACAATGTTGGTCACTATGGACTATTATTGCACGTTCATTATATCTCATAGTACCTATTAAGATGATGCACTTGCTCTTTTCTTAGCGGATGTTTACTATTGACTATATGCTTGTCCTTGTGTGGTGTACCTGTACTCCATTAACGTGGATCTACCCTTTTGTCGATACCAGTACTTTCCCTGTTTTTACTATGTCATTATATATGCTATTTTGAACCTCTAATAAATTTTGTATTCTTGCATGAGTTGTGCTCTTTCTCTTTTATGATTTGAGTACATCATTAGGCTGCCCCAATTCTGGTCATGACAGTACAGGTACATCATTGGGCTGCCCCAATTCTAGTGATGACACTATGTGTTCCTCATTGGTTCACCCAAATTCAAGTGATGACACTAAGGGTGCATCATTGGTCCGCCCCAATACTGGTGATGACAGTATAGGTACATCACTGGGCTGCCCCAATTCTGTTGATGACAGTACAGGTATATCATTGGGATGCCCCAATTCTGTTGATGACAATACAGGTACATCATTGGGCCGCACCAATTCTGGTGATGACAGTACAGGTACATCATTGGGCCGCCCCAATTCTGGTGATAACAGTACAGGTATATCATTGGGCTTCCCCAATTCTGGTGATGACAGTATGGGTACATCATTGGGCCGCCCCAATTCTGATGATGACAGTATAGGTACATCATTGGGCCGCCCCAGTTCTGGTGATGACCGTACGGGTACATCATTGAGCCACCCCAATTCTGGTAATGACAGTACTGGTACATCTTTGGGCCGCCCCAATTCTGGTGATGACAGTACAGGTACATCATTGGACCACCCCAATTCTAATGATGACACTACGGGTACATCATTAGGCCACCCCAATTCTAGTGATGATACTATGAGTTTATCATTGATTTGCCCCAATTCTGGTGATATCAATATGGAGGCATCATTAGACTACCTCAATTGTAGTGATGGGACAACGGGGGCATCATTAGACTACCCCAATTCTTATGATGAGACATGTTGCTTTGCATGAGGCTTCTTGCAGCTGATTTTTATATGCCCTTTTGTAGTTACTAAATTGCCACCATATTAGTAGCTGCTAAATTGACCCATAACTGAAAAAGCCAAAGCATCCCCCTTAACATCAATAGCTACATAGGAACCATAATATTCGGGCATAGCTATATATGAATTTACTACTGTGCCACCAAAGTCACATGATATGACACCGCGCAGCTTCAGAGGCATCTGCTGTAATTGCATAACTATTACAGCAACATTACGCTCATAAAGTAGCAACCGCTGTGCTCTCAAAACAATAGTAGCCATGTTGCTTCATAATAGGGGTAGCCTTATAACAGTGCCCCCTGACAATGGCACCCAAAGTGCTATATAATAGCCACAGCACTTTTGTGATTATAGACACCAGAGTGACCTCATAACTGCATCAGACAAATTAGCCCCATAACCGTGGTAGCAATGGGGCCCTATTATAGGTGCTAGCATTGATGTTGGCAATTTAGGCCTGTTTCACACTTCAGTCGTGCGACGTCAGTCAAAATCCGCCAGTGTGAAAAAAGCGGATCCGCCATTTTTTTTGGCGGATCTGCTTTTTTCCCATTGACTTGTATTAGTGACGGATTTTAACGGATGGTCGTCCGTTAGGTCCGTTTTTTGACGGATCCGCCAAAAATTTGGCGTCCGCCGTTTTTGAAAAACGTCAAATGCAACGTTTTTTGTGTGCATCAAAATGGCGGACTATGGCGGATCCGTCAAAAAAAGTCTCTCTCTCTCTCTCCTCGGTCCGGACATGTGAACCTGCATTTTCCAGGTTGAAAAGTTCATGGCGGATCCGTCGCAAAACGGATCCATTTGCATCCGTTTTTCACCTTTTCGGGCGCTATTTTCACACTTTGGCGGATTTTAACTGACGTCAAGCGACTGAAGTGTGAAAGAGGCCTTAGGGACCCTTTATCTGGCCCAGGTTCAGGCCCAGTCCTGCACAGAAACTCCATTTGTGGGTAATGTTTTGTAAGTATCCACCTTTTTCTCCAATCTGGAAAGTTGAAAATTTGCCAGGACTGTTGCTAAAAAATTGTGACAGTCTTGGCAAATTGAAAAAAAACAAAAACGTATGATATCACGAGGAATTATGGTGTCCCAGTACAGGAATAATAGAAATGGTAATGCTGCAAAGAAGGGATGCGCATAGTATGTGTATATCCACCCAATTGCTGGGCCTCATTGCAGTTTTCGTGCCAGAATTTCCAATTTTTCTAAATTGTTGTATGGGAAAATAGAGTTTGCATCAACTTGGGTGTTTTTTTTTCCCTTTATCCAGACAAAATTCCAATCTATGCATTGTTTCTGCCCCATAAATGTGCATCTAGATGCCAGGACCCAATGTCACGGCAAGGAAAATGATGGGATAGCAATGACCTGTGGAAGGATTGTGCGGCACATAGGAGACTTGGCAACTCTTCCAGGAGTCCAGAAGGTTTTCTTTCATGTAGCCTCTTGGATGTTTCGGTAGGGTTGGCAAGTGCATGCAATACCTTCTACCCTGGTGGTTACGCCTGTACTCCAGACAGGTTTTAACTTGCAGTGGACTGATAGGAAATAAGAGCGGTTCAATGAGCACTAACTACACGCAGGTTAATAGCACAGTAACGCTTCATGGGATGTTACGCTTTCTTCCCTGGGTTCAGTTAGGAGAAGACAATAGTCTTGCTTCCAAGCTTGTATCCAAAATAGTCCTGTGTACACTTATGGCCTCAGCTCAGGTTTATAGATAGAAACAGGATGCATTTTCCACAGTGCTTATGATTACTCAGGATTTGGGGGAAGTGACCTATAAATAATATCTCGAAAATACAAGAGAAGAAAAAAAAAGTTCCCATCTGTTTCACAAGCTTCTAGGGGAATTATTTCCAGTCTTGTAAAAATGTTCCAATTAGTATGCTTCACCGAGCTTCTTCAGATCAGTACAATATAATCGCCCAAGCTTCCCCCAGTGCCGAGGTCAATTACTTATTGTCATTTTACAGTGGTCCAGACCTCTTGACCTGCTTATTACGTGCTGGTCATGGAGTGAGAAGACATTCATATTCATTCCTTGTAATGCAAAAGGCAGATGCTTCCCCCCACAGCCTGATGGGGGGGAGCGGGAGGATTTTGCATCTAAGTGTGACCAGGGTCTATTTTCTACAACTAATGAAAAAAAATGTAGGGTTACCGGCAACTTTCTACATAGAATATAATGTGGAAATAGCGTAAGGATCATTTTCCTAGAGCAGCAGGGGTGTCCATAGAAATTTGGAACAAATTGGCTTCTGGCTGCCATTAAACAACCTGTTGGGTTACTGAGATCATTTCATGGTGAAGGTGACAGAGGTCTCCCTAATCTAACCATTTAGATGCTATAATCGCTGTTCACCACAGCATTTAAGGGGTTTAGCAGCTGTGATCAAAGCTGGATCCATTTGCAGCAGTTTTTGGTAAGTGCCTGCTGTGTAAATATGCTGGGTATGAAGCAGGCTCAACGTGTGAGCCCGCTGCCTAAAAATCCACCGATTTCTGCCTTGCATATGTGAGCAGGTTGCGAGATGCAGTGACGGACAGGAGGCAAAGCAAGGGTTAAACAATTTTTACTGTAAGAGGGATATACTCCATGCAAGGAGAAAAAGGGTTAAGCAGGAAGGCAAACCGTTAAATGGAGGACAAAAACAGTTCAGATGAAACTAGATGTGAAGTCAATGAAAAACAAGGGAAAAGTAGTAGCAGTTCTTGTTAAATCAACTTAGCCTGTCAGTCGTCTTCCAGGCCATGGCAATTACGTGCAGGTGATGGCGCCAACAACGGCGGGCGCGGTGCTTGTCCTCTGAGGTTCTGAACATAGTGACGGTCAGTCTTCTGGCGGCAGCGTTCGGTCTCCGGTACCTTCCGCTGAGCCCCTAGTCCATATGCTGAAGTGGCTGACAAGGGTCAGGGCCAACAGTCCTGTACGAACCCCACATGGCTCGGCAAATATAAACTGGCAAAGTCAGGGCACAAGTGTCTGTCCCGTACCCGATCACTCTTATGTGGCACGTGCATTGTACTCACAGACACGGAGCGTATGGCGTCTTTCTCCCTGGTAGTCACTGAGGACACACTGCACGTCTCTCTCTCGTCCCCGCTGTTGGCGGCGGGAGAGGGTGGACGCTGGCCTGCAATACACTGGTTCTCCCAGGATGGAGCACTCCTCTCTCTGGCTGCTGTTAAACACACGGCTTCCCTGAGCGCAGCAGTCTATCTCTCTCTGGATTGCTGCAGCACGGCCAGCTTCTCTCCTAGCAGCGGTCCCTCTGCAGACGGTGAGACCCTGTCGCAGCACCGGTACTCAATGGAGAGGGGGAGCAGAGCGCGCCGCATGCCTGACTGCGCTCTGTCCTGGATTGGCGCCAAACTGCGCTGCTGCACGCGCTTTTTCTTTATATCCCCCCACCCCCCTCGGTCAGGAGGAAGGTCTGGCTCTCTAATGCTGCCCCCAGGAAATAGGGGATGCAGCCTCAATAATTCCATCCCCGGCAAGCAGGTACCCGCGGTCTGGCCGTTCCCCTTACACATATAAGGTAGATTTTGGGATAACTTGGAGGATAAGAAAGTGAAGTGGACGTTCCAGTGACTGGTTAAAAAGTTCAGTTTTTAGTCATTTGTTTAAAATTCCATTCCAAAAAGTATGTGGTCCAAAAACAGGAAGCCAAAAGGTGACGCGTTTCAAATGCAATCCTGCGTTATTTGTCAAAACTGTATTTGCTCACGACTAGTCAGAACGTGGCTCCATGCATACCGGACTCAACTCATTTGTGGTGAGCTGGCTTTTTTCTACTCTGTTTTTGATAAGTAGGAGGACGCCAGGAAGAAGGTGGGAATTCGGCACCGGGCTCCTCTAACTCAAAGGACTCCTAGCTGCTGAGTAGCCTGTTGCCGTTCACAATAGGCCACTGTCCAGTAGGTGAGCAACTGGCGGATTATGGACACCCTCCTCCATCCAGAAGCTCCTGCGCCTAATTGAAAAATGTGTGATAGCGCTTCCCCCTACCATGTGTCATTTATAATTATTTTTTTGTTCTTTTGCTTAAAGGGGTTGTCCAGTACTTTTATATTGATGACCTATTCTTAAGATGGGTCATCAATATTAGATTGATAACGGTGAGACAGCTAACACCCCTGCCGATCAGAAGTCCCCGGTGCTGGCGGTGGCCGGATGTGATCAGTTGCGATCCGGAGCAACACTGCAAATGCATAGTGGATGTAGCGGAGTCATTTGAATAGGGAAGGATGTGCAGTATCCGGCCGTGGCCATTATGCAGTTGACGGAGCTGTGCTGTTCAGCAACTGATCCGCTAGGAACAGATGACCGATGGAGGTGCCGGGTGTCGCACCGCCGCCGATCTGGTGTTGATGACCTATCCTAGGGATAGACCATCCATATTAAAGTATCGAACAACCCCTTTAACAATCCTACATACCTGTAATTATATTTATCCATTTATTTACACCACTTCCCATTCACTTCTATTATGTTTCCAGTAAACTGCAGAAAGCTAAATGTCCTTCCAGTAAGCGATTTACCACTTATCATTGGTGAGTCAGATAATGGAGAAAAGAAACTTTATTTTGTAGGAAACGCTGATTTGGACTAACATCCAACTTCTTATATCACTATTTTTTTCAAACACTATAGCTAAATTAAAGAAATGAGCCAGAACATAAGTTAGTATACATGCAATGTTTAGGAGCTTGTTCACACTGTGGCCCTTTAACAGACAAAACCTAAGATAGAAACAAAATAAGCAAATATTGTCTAATAAGTAAATAAATGCATAGCAATAGTGCATGTAAATAACGTAGGGGACTAAGTTGACATTATTTTGATCAGAAAAGCATTAAAGCCATTCCACCTCGACAAGGTGTACCCAGCGGGATGGTCCTATCTATAGTATTAAACGTCTCTATGTGTCAGCAGGCATTATAGCTGCTAAACAGATCTCCTGTTATTTCACTAATTCTTCATTTACACTAAAAAAAATTATTTTTTTTATTAAAAATGACTTTGCATTTTGTGTGTGCAGCACCTATGCGGAGCCATGTGTCTCCTTGGTCCCAGACAACAAATAGACCTGGTGTGTAGTTGGATTCTGTGGTCATGAATTTGTTTCTTCTATCATCCCATCTTCTTGCTCAACTACGACAGAAGAGAAAGTAAGGGGAGTAACACAGGGTGGCAGGATCAGAGACATAGGTACGCATGGGAGCTGTAGATGCAAAACGGTTGGGGATATACCGTAATAACTGATTTGTTAAATTTGTCAAAATATATATATATTTTCTTGATTTATTGGCTCAATAAAAAAAAGAAATGGGAACGGAGAGTACATAGCCACCTTCGTACACTACTTTACTCATTTAAGGACCCCCTTCAGTCCCCTTTAAGCCCCCCCATTTGGCATAAGAGCCGTTCAGCCTCGGTATATCGTTGGCATGGCAGCATATCACTTAGAATGTACACACATTAATGATTCACAGCAGCTCAGAGTAAGAACGGTGAATTACGTCAAACAGGTGGGTGGTGAGAAAATGCGGGGGCTTTGTCTAGATCCGAGTGGGCTCAAGAGTTCTGAAAACTGCCATGAACCTTCTGCAAGGGTCTGATCAGCGGGCGCCGTTCATCCTACATGTGCCCGTAATTCCTATTTAGTAAGAGACAACTTAAGGATTAAACAGTCACCGTTGTTTGCATTGTTTATTTCATTATTCATGAAAATATGCAACTTTGTAATATATCTTATCAGAGAAATCTGCTTCTTTCTCCACCAGGACTGATGATCGTTCATTCTCAATTCAAGGGTAATATTTTTATTCAGTGAATACAGGTTTTCCCAAGACTGAGATAGAAATGACAGTTGGTAATTATTAAATTCTATGTAGGTGGGAGGAGCTTGAGGCTGATAAAGATATTCTGCTTATTCTGCTGCATGTTCCATAGAACTTTATAAGCACCATCTGTCATCTGTCTCGGTCATGGGAAAGTCTGTATTCACAGATGACAGATTTTACCATTGAAATGAGAATTTTACGAATGAATGATCAGTCCTGGAGGAGGAAGAAGCAGATTTATCCAATAAGATATATTATAATGTTTCTTATTTTCAGCTGTAAAATTGATTTTAAAAAATATAAATGTCAAAGAACAACCATCGTTTTATTTCTATTTATTTATTTTTTTATAAGTCCTTTACTTTGCAGCATTTTTTCGACGACTGCCAAATACTTCACAGTACTATATGTCTACCTTTTATATCTATCTCCCTTCCCAGTGGCGTAACCGGAAACTCAAGGGCCCCAATGTAAAATGTCAATGAGGGCCCCCAACTATTACATATTTAATCGCACTGGTCTTCTGATAGGGGCCTTTTGGATACTGGGCCTAAATGCAGCTACAACCCCTGTATTATCTATCTATATCTAGAAAGAGGAGGGACTCCAAGCACAATGGGGTCTTATCCAGTGGAGAAATTGGTCTAAATATTTTAATATTGTATTGTAGTTCTCCTGATGATGACGCTGGTTCAACTTTGAACTGCGTTGTGAATAAACCACATGATCTAATCCCTTACTACAGGGGTGGGCAATTAATTTGCCTTAGGGGCCACATGAGAGACCGTGACTGTTGTGGACGGCCAAACTAATAGGCTGAAATTAATTCTGCTCAATATTAATATTAACATTATTAATTACAATTAATTTAATATAAATAATTATATCACTTAATATTGAGCAAAATTGAGTATGCTGTCTTCCTCTATATTCTGTATGAGCCCGTGCACAGCCCTCCTATATACAGAATGAGCCCCCCCACATAATCTCCATATATAGTGTAAGCCCCACATAGCTTCTATATACCGAATGAGCCCAGACATAGCCTCCTATATACAGTATGAGCCAGCATATAGCCTCCTAAATACAGTATGAACCCTCACATAGCCTCCTATGTACAGCATGATCCCCACATAGTCTCCTTATATACAGCGTGAGCCCACACATAGCCTCCCTACATACAGCGTGAGCCCCCACATAGCCTCCGATATACAGTATGCGCCACCACATAGCCTCCTAAAAACAGTGTGAGACCTACATAGTTATATAGGTTGAAAAAAGACCTAGGTTCATCAAGTTCAACCTTTCTCCACCATTTGGTCATTTTGTCACTAAATTAACTATGACCCACAATGTTGTGTGTACTGAGGAAATCATCCAGCCCTTGTATAAGAGCTGTTATAGTGTCTGCCATTACTACCTCTTGTGGTCGTCATTCCACATTCTGACTGATTTGACTGTAAAGAACCCTTTCCTGTTTAGCTGCTGGAATCTTCCACCCATAATGAGTGCCCCCTGGTCCTTAGTATGGCCCTTGGAAGGAATAACTCATGTGTCAGTCCTTTGTACTGACATAGCCTCCATATATACTGAGAGAGCCCACATAGTATCCATATATACAGATTGAGCCCCATGTAGTCTCCATATATACAATGTGAGCCCCACATAGCCCCTATATATATACAAATATTCCATACACATGAAAAAAACAACACATACTCACCTTGCCCTCGTTCTCCTGACATTCTGCTTCTGTCTCCTGAACACTGAGTCTCAACCGCAGCTCAATAAAATGATGTCATTAAGTCTGCTGTCTCACACGCTGATTGGTGGAAGACGGAGCTGGCGGCCCCTCCTCCACCAATGTAATAGCAGTGACAATGGGCAGTGGCTTGACGGCGGGTGGGAGAGCATGATGCGGCCCATGTTTCAGTTCTTCCGCTGTCTCAATCCGCGGGCCAGACTGGAACAGGCAGAAGCCCGAATGTGGCACACAGGCAGCAGGTTGCCCTGGTCTGCCTTACTACATCCTCCGGATGTCTTGCATCTAGCATAGCAACGCAGACTACTACTCCTATCCTCGTCCCACTTCTATCTATCTTTATATCTCTTTCCTTAGCTTTTTGTCCTGTATCAGCTAATAAGACATATCTACAAACACTATGTATCTCTGCTCTTCTTCCTTTTGGTTTGGATAGTCGGGGGCCATCACACATTGGGATTTCCTAGATTGCATCCTGGGAGGTCAGTTTTTATTGAACCGATGAACAATGGAGTACGTGAGCGGAGTAACAATCTTGTACAAAGGAGCTGCGTCTCCTGCCAATCAAGCACACAAGCTGCCCTTTGTTCAGAGCATTTGTGAATAGTCTTCAGTGGCCTCCCAGGCCTGAACATCCATGTGAAAGAGCTTCATAGACTTCTCCTCCAGCCTGTCTGCAGTAACCACTGAAAATTTCATGAGAAGTGAGAATACAGCATCCATGTCAGCAGACTGATCTATTATATTAGGGCCTCCACAAAAATGTATATGTGCACACTAAACTGGCCATTCGAGGACTTTATTTGGTAATATTATCAACTGGTGGAATACTATTATTATTTTTACATGTTTGCTGACACACGCCCTTAACTACTGTATAATGTCTAATATAAAGATGACACCAGGGCACGCTGTGTGTAAGTGTAAAGGGTCGAAGATATGGTTCATCAAAGTTCCACGGCACTTGTGACCAAATGTTGCCATCTACTGAGTAAGGTGGAACCAGATAATGTAGGAAGCATTTCTAGGGGACTGGATTTGAAGACAGCACCAGATTAGGTGGTAGCTGTGGCACAGTTAGCAAATATAAAAGGGCGGTGCGACAAGGCGGGAAGACAGTTGGCGACAACCAATGAGAAAGGAAGGATGTGTGAGCGGTGGAATGCAGAGGCAGGATGACTGAGGAGTGACTGGAGACCGAGACCAGCAGAACATCGTAGGTCAAGCAACGAAGTCCAGACGATGCTCGTCAAGACAAAAGAACCAGACTGCGCAGGTCAAGACCTAAAGCCCAATCTTCCCCAGTTGAGACCCGATTGTGGACGCGGCAAGTAAAGCACTAAAGATTCGAATCCTGATCATCGTACGGGGCCAGATGTCTGATATGGTAATGAGGAGATACGAGTGAACCGGACTATTACTTCAGCGTAGACACACAGTATAGGGTGTGGGCCGGGGCGACCCCAGTAGAACATTTGAAGGACTTACTGTAGTGACAGCCTTACCGCTGTGAGTGCCACCCGTGCAAGTTAAAGCAGAAGAACATTAAGGCGCCATTCATACTGAGCGATAGCTAGATAGAATAGAACATAAGACATGGAACTGTTAAACTGTTTTTGTCATTACTGCTAATATTGTGTGACTTGATATCCTGTACCCGAATAACTAACTGTTTCTATAATTAAAACCTTCACTTCTGTGTTAGGAATATGTATAGCTTAGTTAGTTACTTCTGCTTCATCTCTATCTGTATGTTGCATTCTAGCAATCTGTTCACATAAGCATCAAGATAGCAAAGAATGTTGTGAGATTTAAGCTCTGAAGGCTCAGAATAGTGAATGCTGCTCAGATTTACAATGCAGATTAACTCCGGATTAGTAAAAGATAAGTAATGGAATTCAGTTAGAAAGTTACTCAACTTTTTGTCTATAAATGTTGAGATGTGAACATACCCTCAATAGGGTCAATCAGCAGGATAATAGCACTTGGAAGGTGCCTGGTCGTCGTGCTGAAAGTGCGGCTCCTGGGAAAAAATGAACTTCATTTCTTCTAGGAGGCGTCTGCTTTCAGTCATAGAGGCGTGCCGACATGACTACAGTCATCAGCGGCTGTAAGCACGCCCCGGCACTTTGACTGACAGTCGGCTCTGCAGTGTATCAGTGCAGTGGCAGCATCCATCAGTCAAGACCTTGCAGAAAAAAACCTTTCTGATGTCTTCCTCTGAAACACCCTGCTTTCAGGCACAATTTGATAAAGGCGTGTAACACCTTGGGGTTGCTGTGCATTGAGTTACTGTGTCGTCTCCTCATCCTGCGCGCAGTGCAATCACGCAGAGCATCTCCGAGTTTCTGAATCATCAGGAAGTCAATCAACTGTAAAACATCTCCCAAGGCAACACGGGCCGCTGTTTGCAGTAATAATAATCTATAATCCTCAAGAAGGAACTTTCTACACGGCGTTTCTTTTTTTTTCTCCATCTTTATTAGTGTTTAATTGCTGCGATGCTTGATGAAGGCGCCAGTGAGTGTCGCGCGGGCAGTCACTAAATAGGCAGTCAGAGGAGAGAAAATACCGCTGCTCAAAATATATGTAAACAAGGAGGGTGTACAAATATATGAGACGTACAGGGGGATCTCCTGCTGTTGGGGGTTTTATGGATTCGCGATGAGAATTGACTTTTGCCAACTCCTGGTAGACATTTGTAAAAGAGGAAAACCTTTCGAAAGTGTTGGCAAATCTCCCAGACCCCACCAAAAGTGCAAGAAACTTCCTGGAATCCAGCAATTCTAGGGTAGTGTTCTTTTTTTAACCCCTTTATCTCGGGAAGGAGGTGATCAACACATGAAGTAGAAAATAGGTGAAGATTGGGCATGTACGACCACAATCTCCTTGATGCCAGCCATCTCCGCTCCTTTTGCTGTCAGGTTCATGGAACACTTAAATTAGGTCCATATTCAATATGCCTTTTCTGTTATATGTTTCTGCGCATTCGTTTTTTCCTCTTCTAAAAGAGGAAAGAATAATTCTCAAATAATTTGAATAGTGTTATTCAAAACCATTAGTAAAATGAAATGGTTAAAAAAGCAAAAAAAATGCAGTGTTTTTTTGGGGGGTATTCTTTAAAGCAGTCATTGGCTTGTAAAAATGAGCTGGCGACATGATTCTGCAGGTCAGTTCTGATTATTGCGATTCTAGACTTGCATTGCTTTTTATTTATATTTTTATTTTGTTTCTTTTTAAAGAAAGAAAAGAGATGATTCAAATTTTATTATTTCTATATACAGTACAGACCAAAAGTTTGGACACACCT
>VIAB01002552.1:85389-96162 GCA_009801035.1 Oophaga pumilio | reverse complement strand
TCCGGAACCACTAAAGATGTTTTTTTTTTTAAATAAAACTCAGCCCTACATCTGTATCTTGAAATAATTGGATCTGAGCTGCCATACCATCCACAACCTGTGGGTAGTCGTGGCACTTTCTGTGGACTGAGGGTCTTGAGCGTACCACAAGAAATGAATCACACTTTCCATCTATACTGAACAGTCTGCTTAGTTGCATCATAATTTTTGTTATTCGGGGGCACAGCTGGTGGGTTGGAGGTGGGCAGACTTGGGAGGTGATGCCAGCAAGCCTTGGCCAGAGTATGTGGATTCAGAGCTGTAAACTTAAAGGGGATGTTCAGCGGCGCTCGCTCCGGATGCGGAAGGGACCGCTGCTGCACAACGCCTTTAATGTCCGCAATGGCGGTGGATGCAGCCCACTGAAGGATCTCTACCCAGTTCTGTTCAGAACGGAAACAATCATCCTTTTTCTGACGTCATGGTTTTTGCCGTAGGAGGCTGAGTACACAAGATGTACAGCGCTCTGGATGCTGCATACAGTGTTCTCTCTGAGGCTGGTGAGTGGGCGTAAGGGAAACTTCTATTCATGCATGAAAATGAAGCTGAGAATCAGAGGGGGTTTGATGTTCGCTGCTGTTCCTCAACAAACCGCTGATAAATCTGCGGTGAAAATCATTAATGCGAAAACCACAAGGACCGAAGATAAAAAAAACCTGCAGATCTCCACTCCATTCATTGGCTATGAGACTGCGGAGAAAGCCAAGCACAGCACTTTGCTTCCTCCGGCAGGAAAAACGTTGTGAAAAACAGGCGCAGTTTTACGTAAATTTTTGATGCGTTTTAGGCTGCAGATTTTAAAAAATACTTTCATGATTCAAGTCCACAAGGAAAAAAAGAAATAAGTAGAGCGTGCATGACATTTCAGAGATCTCACTTTGCTGTTAGTGTAAAGTGCAGTGTTTTTGAGTTTTGCAAAAATGCAGTGTGTGAACAAGGCCTAAGACACTGTCACACACTTCTGGTGGCAGTTAATCTCCCCGGAGAATAAAACGATAAGGCACTGAGATTCAATATGCCCCATCCTTCTGTCTGATGATACTACCTGTTGGGTGAGAGTCACGTCCGATGATCGGCCATAAAAACGCATGGATTTGGCCAACTGTTTATGTAGACTTCAAGACCAATTTCTCAAGAGTGTAATGCAGCTGCAAAAACCCTCCTGTATTATATTTTACGCTACAGGATCGACATCGCCCCGTAATCACTGTATGACATGGATGCCAGCGGTGACAATTACTGGAAAGTCTTAAGGGGATAGTTCTGCTCCGCTCACTCCTGCGCAGAGAGGTTGAAGGTGACGTCCCGTCTAATGACTCCTTCAGGTATTAGTAGACGTGACCTCACCTGTCTGTCTCACCTTTCTATGTGTAAGACCTCGTTCAGACGCGCGTTTTTTTGCGACCAAGTGTTTTTCACACCCAACACTTGTACCTGTAATATTCTATTTAGGCAATTCACACGTCTGATTTTTTTCCTTGGTCTGTGGAAAATATTGGAGACGCGTAATTTTGATTTTCATCCAAGGGTTGAATCAAAATCAACAATGCAAGTCAATGGGTCCGTGGAAAAATCGGACTGCACTCGGATGACATCTGAGTGCGGTCCGATTTTCACAAACTGTCAAAAAGGAGAAGGTGGAGAATTTTTTTTTTAAATTTCTCCACCAACCATACAATCGGATGACACTTGGACAACACTCTGGTCTGTTTTTTTCTTGTACGTGAATAAAATCGGGCGTCTGAGAGAAGCAGGACTATTCCTTTAAGTACGCAAAGCAGGTCTATCCCTTTAAGTACGCAGCAAAAGAAGGGCACCTTCACTTTAAGAAAAAGAATTGACTCCTTCCAAAGTAAACAGTTGGGAAGCACTTCAGTATACTGTACGCAGGCGATAAACTTTATCCAGCATCAGTCACACGACGCTGCTGAATCATATCCACCCTAATCTGTGCCGACAGTTGACTTTCACCCGTTCCCTGCAGAATAAGCCGGGGACACGAAGTGTCAGACCTCTGCGACAGACTCCACGGTGAACGCTACACCCAGAGGTGACATTGTCAGAACGTACCTGGCTGCACAGATTTATCACACGATTTGTGCGGTCAGTGGGGACCTTACGGCTTCCAAAATGGGCAGCCGCTGCTGAATCTAGAAAGGACGATATTACCAAAACCTGAATTAATAAGGATGAGAGGCTGCAGTCGTCGCGCCTTCAAAAAATAATAGAAAAGTTGCAAGCTTTGTTTTCCTAAAATCCACCCTCTATGCTTTACACTACAGCACTGCTTCCCATCTGGCAGCGATAAATTACTGATGTGACTGCTGCCGAGGGTCCTGCCAATTATTTTGCTAATATATTAGGTTATTGCGCTAAATGCAATTCTCTAAGCTGTCAGTAAACTGGATCTTCACATTCACATTTTGCTTGTTTAATTCTTTTCTTCTGTTTTTTTTTTTTTTTTTGAAGAGACGCCTGTTCTATTGGAGAAATATGCAAGAAATATGCAAGTTATGTGTAAAGGGAGGGAAAAAAGAAAAAAAAATCTATGTAAAGTCTAACATTCTTGTATCAGTCCTGCACGACTCACATGCTGGATACTATTAATGTTTTCCATCTGGCGGTACAGTGCACAGAGCCCACACCCAAACCCGGGGACTGCTCTGCATCACATGAGTCAGATATTCTCCCAGGACATTCCTACTCCTTGCTGGGCATCTAATAATAATAATAATAATAATAATAATAATAATCTTTATTTATTTGTTTTATTTCTACCATCTACAAGCAAAGAAATCCAATATTCTCTTCTGTAAAATAAAAAAAAAATGTCAGCTCCATTAGATAAAAAAAGAACTAAAATGCTGGTTAAATGATGAAAAATGGAACTTGCATTTTTTTTAAGCATTGAGAATAAACATAATACAGTGTGACACTGCAGAAGCATCCCCCTCCTCCCTCTCCATGTGTCTCACTGCTGAGGCTGCCCACTTCTCTTCTCTCACAGCAGCAATCTTACTGCTGTGGCATCAATCTTCTCTCCACTCTCACATCATGAGTCTGCAGCTCTCGCCTTCTTGCTCTTCCTTCCACCATCTACATGGATTTTTTTGTATTTATACAGGAGTTTCTGTGCATTTGCATGTTGGTGGCACATTTGTCTTGAAAAATGGAAGCAGAGCCCTCCTTGATGCGTTTTACGTTCCTATATTGCCCTCGTGGGTTGGTTGGGCATTTAATGGGAGTAGACGCCCCTACTTATGTCTTCTTAAAAGAGAACTGTACTTTCATCCAATTTTGCATAAATCAATAGTGCAGGTGAATATAAAAAACTTTACAATATATTTTATCTGAGAAATATACTTTCTCCACTTATGAGCCACATCTCTTTCCTCCTGCACTTGTCTTTCACCCACAGAAGGAGCTCAAGTTTGTCTTACTCCAAACTCCCAACCTAGTAAGGTGACAGATTACACTGTCCATTATATACTTTGGAGAAGGAGCCAGGAGCAGAATGAAAAAACAGGCAGAAGGAGACCTTACCCTACAGCTGGATTCACATCTACACAGTTAAGTACTGCTGTATAATGTCCTCCGTGATGCTGCTTCAGATCATGATGAGCTTTCTAACAGGTTTTTTACTTTACCCCATAGCTGGATACACATCTATCCAGTGAAGTACTGCTGTATAATTTTTCTAACCTTACCCCATAGCTGGATACACATCTACCCAGTGAAGTACTGCTGTATAATGTCCTCCGTGATGCTGCTTCAGATCATGATGAGCTTTCTAACAGGTTTTTTACCTTACCCCATAGCTGGATACACATCTACCCAGTGAAGTACTGCTGTATAATGTCCTCCGTGATGCTGCTTCTGATCATGATGAGCTATCTAACAGGTTTCTTACCTTACCCCAGTACTAGATACCCATCTACCCAGTGAAGTACTGCTGAATAATGTCCTCGGTGATGCTGCTTCTCATCATTCTGAGCTTTCTGACAGGTCTTTTACCTTACCCCAGAGCTGGATACACATCTACACAGTTAAGTACTGCTGTAGTTACTTGAAATTATGTTTACCTTTTAAGTGTGTTTAGTGACAGATGCTTTTTCAAATTGTATAGCAGTAACTGTATAGTGGCCATGTCTAGGTACTGCACATCCGCCTGTAGTCAAATGAATAGCGTTGGACCTGTGGTACCTTGCTACGGCCACTATACAGTTGATGACGCAGTACTGTTCTGCAAATGTGCACATCCAGCCGACTTTCATTAGGAACTGCTGACTGGCAGGATGCCAGGTGAAGCACCCTCAACGATCAGATGTGGATGACTTATCCAAAGGATAGTCCATCAAAATAAAAGTACCGGGCAACCCCTGTAAATTGAAAATAAGCATTTTCCATCAGCAGAAATTTACCTAAATTTAAGAACTTCTATGGACAAGATTATTTTTTTTACTGTCCTGATACATAGAACCAAAGGAATATTTAGTTTTAATCTTGACAGTAGAAAATTAAAAATACATGATCAAAAAATTAATGAAAACTTGACAGGAAATGTAATTTTCTGACAATATGTTGCTTTTAAAGGGTTATTTTTTTCTTCTTTTTCAAATGCAGGTATCTTTGTGGAAAAAATAATAATTTTTGAAATTGGGATTAATTAAAATTTTTGCAGTTTGGCTTTTACAGGCTCTTTGTTTTTCCTGAATATTCAACTATGATGTGGTCTGTGGTCATAACTCAGCTGAGAGGAGTTGAAAAAAAGACATAAAAGCTTTACGACCTCCCTATCAGATGTCTTAGCAAGCTCACTGACTAATTCTCCGTTAACTCATTCTGCAGCCAGCAATAAACCGTACAATAGAGACCCTATAGAAGGGAAACGGTGGAAATTTTTTAATGAAACCTAGTGGCAAAAATGATTTTTAATCCAAATTACATGCATTTCAGTAAAAATAAAAGTTGAAGTGACTTAGTTTTGTCACTGCCATCCTGCAACACTACAGAAAAAAGTTGGGTTTCAATAACAATAAACAGGATAGATTTATACTGGGGGGTAAAAAGAGAATTGAGGATTAAATAATGACAACGAGGACAGCTTGGACTTTATGGGGTTAACTTATCTCAAAAATTTATGAATACATTAAATCATTTTTATGCATTTGCTGCTTTAAAAGTGATATAGCAAAACTAATTACACAAATAAGCAGTCAGAACGTGCTACCTGGTGACAATAGAATAAAGCTATTGGACTTGAAAGAGCGTCTGTCACCAAGTATTCATTAGACTCCGCATTGATTTATAATATATTCTCCAGAGAGTTTTAAAGGAAATGGTGGATGTCCTTTTTTTAGTATCCCATAAAACCTTTTTTTTTCAAAAATTTTAATTACTAGCAAATGTTTTTGTCCATTTCTCAGATCAACTTGATCTTCAAAGTCCAACATGCCATGCTGATTAGTTCCTAAAAAAAAATCTTTTTGACATCGAAAGCTGTTTTGCTGATACCACCTCCAAATCCTCTGCATTGCATTAAAAGTAGAATAAAATCATCTGCAGCCACCACTATGGGGAGCTTATAGTATAGTGGTTCACTGTATTATTAATGTGTACATGTCGTTTCAGGTGACTTGTTCAAAATAAGGTGCCATATGTATGACTTGTATATACAGCATTTTTTACCAGTTTTCCCCTCTGCAGGCTCTATCTCTATTTTTCAGTTTATTCCGAGCTAGTGGGTGGTGACTAACCACTTTGATGTTTCCTATACACAGCACAGAGAGACCTGAGGGAATCCTGCTCTCCAATCTGTAAGTAGTTTATGTTCAGAAACACACCTACAGAGAAGTGTAGCTGTGAATCCAGCTATTGTCACAATGAAACGCTTACTAAAAAGCAGCAGGGGGTCTGTGCCTCCCCACTCTCATCTCGACCCCACTTTCCCCACTCGTACCTCTCTCCCCAGCTTCACCTCTCTTCCCACTTTCAACTGTCGCCTCATTCTCAAAGCTTTCTCTTCCCTCTCTCCTCACTTTCATCTCTCCCTATACTCACCTCTCTCCCCACTCTCTCCTCCCTTCCTTCTGTTCTCACTCTCACCGTTTCCCCACTACCACCTTTCTCCCCACTCCCACCTTTCTCCCCACTCTCATCTTTCTCCCCACTCTCACTCTTCTACCCACTTTTACTCCTCTCACCAATCTCACTTCCTTCCCACTTCTCACCTCTCTGTCACCTTATCCCTACTCTCTCACCTCTTTCTCCTGTGACCTCTCTCCTGCATCTCTCCTCTCCCAATCAATCTCACCTCTTTCCCAACTCTCACTCCTATCCCCACTCTCACCTCTCTCAGGACTCTCACTTCTCTCTTCACTCTCACCCCTCTCCGCACTTTCACCTCTCTCCCCACTCTCACCGCTCTCCCCACTCTTACCTCTCTCCCCTCTCTCACCTCTCTCTCCCCACTCTTGCCTCTCTCTCCCCACTGTTACCTCTTTCTCCCCACTGTCACCTCTCTCTCCCAACTCACCACTCTCTCCCTACTCTCACCCATTTCCCCTCTTTCACCTGAATCACTTCCCATTCCACTATCACCTCTCTCGAATATCTCTCCTCATTCCCCACTCTCTCCCCCCACATCCTACTCTTCCCCCTTTCCATAGACTACATTAGGCAGCTGTAATCTGATCCCTCAGTCCATCTTGTGTTTTAACAAGACAAATTTTAACAGTTTTTCAGATATGATAAGTCCAGGAGAGAGGAGAAGTGGCTCATAAGTGGAGAAAGAAGCATATTTATTTCCATATATATAATACAAACTTTCTCATACTTGCTTCAACTAACGATGTGTGAAAAGTTTATTGAAGCGCCATTGACTATTTGAGGTTCAATGCTTCAGGAGCAAAATCCCTGAAACAGATGTCTGCAAGTGGAGGGCATTTCCTTTTGAGGGAAGATTCTGATTGGGCTTTATAACCTGGGTCATGTTCAAGTCTCTTTTTAAAGGGTCAATATTGACTTCTAGGATTGCTACCTCCAATAGGTGGAACTAGAGAGACTGTTCTCTTCCTCTGGGAAGGAGCTATTTTCATGTTTTTCCAAGGGAGCATTGCGTTGCTAGGCGGTCTCCTTGTAAAGTGATTCTGTCATTTTTAACACTTTTTATGTATTATGGATGCTGCATAATATTACTGATCGGTTCTGAGACTCCACCAATTAGCCTGCATGAGTTGTGTACGGGCTCACTACTAAGTCTATATGTCAGTACACCACACTGAGTGTGAATGTACGGACCCCTTTAAATGCAACCTCTCACTGAGAGCGGTGAGAATGGGGTGAAATAAATGAGAGGGGGGAGCCACAGACTCCTGCTGCTTTTTAGTGTTTTATCATGCCCATAGCTGGATTCACAGCTACATTTCTCTGTACATGTGTTTCTGAGCTTGTACTACTTAGAACCTGGAAAGCAGATTTCCCTCAGGTCTCTCTGTGCTGTGTATAGGAGACATCAAAGCAATCAGTCACCACCCACTAGCTCGGAAGCAACTGAAAATTAAAGATAGAGCGTGCAGAGGGGGAAAACTGGTGAAAATGCAGGATATAAGCAATATAAGAATCAGCGTTAGTCTTCATGTACTCACACATAGCATAGCATAGTGTGTAAGTGTGCATGTGTAGCCCATTCACTATCTCCATCTTTCCCTCATTCCCTCAAGATGGCTGGACCATCATTGTAAATGCACCATTGTATATACACACCTGTACTTTGTATCTTCCCCACCTCATTGTAGATTGTAAGCTCTCACGAGCAGCGTCGTCTTATTTTGCTTTAATTATTGTATTATTGCTAAAGTTGTTACTTATGACTTGTGTTTTGAAACTGTTAAACTGTAAAGCGCTGCGGAATATGTTGGCGCTATATAAATAAAGATTATTATTATTATAGCAGCTTATTTTGAACAAGTCATGTGAAACGATATGTACCCGCTAATAATAACCCCGTATACAATAAGTTCCCCCTAGTGGTGGCTGCAGAGGATTTTATTCTGTTTTTAATTCAATGCAGAGGATTTGGAGCACTCTGGTATAGAGCACACTTCACGGGGTCTTTAAAAAAAACAAGAGCTTTAAGACACCTCTCTGGCGTTGTGGACCCTATGCTGGGCTAGGGTGCAGTTCTAATGTATATTTCCCCATTAATAAGCCATGAATAGACCAGCAGTGCAAATACAAGACCGTCACCGGTGAGACTTTTCTTATCAGGTGGTTATAATAACTCGCTCCCCACACTTATTACTGCCCATTATGTGATATCATCCTGGATTATATAAGTGACTGTAGCATTCGTTCTGCCGGTGGGAGGCCTCTGACAGTAATTGCCTTGAAGACACTGACATGACACCATTATATTCACAGCATGAGTTGGAAAAAGAAGACTTGATGAAGTCGACCCAGATCCCCTGTAGCGGTATATACCTGGGGATGTCAGGTTTAATATTCCTGGTAAAGCTAATCTTAAGTGCTGTCACAAGACTCTGTAACAAGAACGTCATGCATGTACCTGTCAGGGGTTTTGGTAACGGTTCTTAATTGACATTTGGATTGTTTTACTGATAAATGTAGCAAAAGAATATTTTTTATCAGTCACTATTTACTAAGCAAATGATAAGCTTCGCACTTAGCAATTTTTGTAGCTCTCAGAGAGCACTGGGGACTTGTTCTCGAGAATACGCCATAAATCACACCTGCACCTATTGAAATGCCATAACTGTCCCTGATGGGAATAACCCTTTAATGCTGTTTTTGCATCACAGACATAAAAGGCTTTGTAGTTATGCCCTAAATGTCTACTCATTGATTGAATCAATCGATGGATCCCTTAGCACCCCAGAGAATTTGGGATGGCTGCACATGGGTTCATTTTGGAGTGGTGGGAAATGGGAAATGCCACAAAAAAATTGGGACAGGTCACTCTTCTTTTCCTGGTCAGTAGGGACCCCTGTGGTTTGACTCCCACAGTGAAAACATTTTTAACATGTCCAGTTGATATACTATGGCATATTGCTACCTATCTCCGCTCCAGCACTGTGTTCTCCATCTTTGTCCTTCCTCAGCTGTCATTTTCTTCTCTACTGTGCGGCACTATCCTATGAGGTTCAAGATCCCAGACCTCTATAGGCTGGATAATATTCAGATGGATGAACTCCAGGCTGCTACTGAGGACTGCTTCCCTGCCTAGGACCTTGTAGCAAACCCAGCTCTGCTACATAGCTGAGTAACTCTGCTATACTACTGTCTGTTCTGCTTTCTACTATGCAACAAACTCACCTCTGCTATACCACTGACTGTTCTGCCATGGACTCTGCGACAAACTCAACTCTACTGTACTATTACCTGTTTGCCTTGAACTCTGTAGCAAACTCAGCTCTGATATATTGCTGGGTCAGTGCTGCAGTACCACTGCCCTGCTTTGAATTGGACTTTGCTTTGCAATATCACAATTCGGCTCTGCTTCACCAATTTCCCATCACTGAGTCTTCTCTGTTTTTTCCTGGATTACTGCAGTTATGTCTGCTCCCATTATCTCAAACCTGCAGCATCAAATCCCGTCATTCCCATTTTTTGCTACTGTTGCCGTTTTGCCACTGTAGCTTTTGTTTTTTGTATGTGAGGACTGTACTGTCATGTTCCTACCCCTGAAGTCATTAATAGCATTGTAATACAGTATGAATAAGCTTAATATATATCATGTGGTATGGGAATGTATAGTGTACAGCGTAGGAGGGGTATAGGTTAAGATTAAGGACATAATATAGCCTTGTTAAGCAATATAAGTGTAATATATTTAATGTGTAATGTATCAAGTGTGATTAGTGATAGAATGTATAATGTTGAGAAGGTGATCTGCTCAGCTACATACTGTAGGGGCAGACAAAGTTAAAGTTTGGGACTAGCCCATAGTGGGAAGGACAAGTTCCAATAAAAGGGGACTGCGTCCTGATAGTCAGATAGGGACGTACAGTAACCAAGGTCCAGTTCAAGTGCAGTGGGCTGCTAGTGTCAGCAAGGATCTATCTTTTATGGCTGTGTGAAGCCTTACTTTAATCTCTGGTGAACAATTCCTGTAACGTCTGGGCATCTAGATTTGGTACAGGTACTACACAGTATTATTACTATTATTATTATTATTATTACACATTTATACAGTACAGAGGATGACGGATGTGGAACCGTGGACAGTAGAGAGGATGACGGATGTGGAACAGGGGAACCATGTGAAGGGAAGATAATGGATCTCGGGACTGGGTGGGAAATCCCTGGAGATGAAGGAACCAGTAAACATAGGGATAGTTCAGGAAGAACGGACTGTATTAAGGAAACGAGAAAGGAGAAGTGTTGTGCCCAATACTGCGTGTTACCATCTGATGAACTTGAACTCTCCAGTAAACTTTTGGTTGTTAAAACGAGTCAGGTGTCCCCTGAAGATGGAGGCCTGGAGACAGCGAAGCTTTGCAGTCTACAAGTGAGTGTGATCCACTCCCCACTAGACAGCAAACTGGGACTGGGACCTGGCTTTCCTGCAAAGTGCCAGGGCGCCATGGGGCAGCAGCTCGTCCACATCTACGGCCCTCGGTCACTTTACAGTCCCAACCTCCCTGGTTCACCATTGTCATCTGCTGCACAACTATGGCTCATCCAGACCGAGGGCTTTGAGGATCTACCTGACCA
>VIAB01002551.1:161895-179320 GCA_009801035.1 Oophaga pumilio | reverse complement strand
CTTTTTTGCCTGCTCTCCTCAGCTACCAAATCATAACAGGGTCTAACTGGGTTCAGCACCATGAGCCTTCAAGAGCCAACCACCGGCATTGTCTTATTTCCTCCTCTACAGGCAAGGAGGACCTCAATTTCACACCTACCCTACATGTTACTTAGGGGTGGGGTTTCTACACATGTGGAGGTTATATCCCGGTCTGGACATATGGTGATGCCTTGCAACCAGTGCACATGCTACACATGGGGTTACCTTGCTCCTTGATTTAGTGTGGAACTTTCCTCTTCTGAAACAGGCGACAACTTGACATTTATAGAAAGCCAAGTACTTTGATTATATTATTTATTGCAAATCTAACATAGTATTCACTCCTAAAGAACCTCTAATAGTGGAAGGGAAATGCGTTGACTGTTGATATGCATTGGTGCAAATACTGTATATACATGCAGGCACGATCATGTTGCTGTACCAATAAGGTTGAATTTATTCCATATACCTTTTGTATATGCATTGGTGCTAATATACAGTATGTAGGCACAACTATGGTACTATACCAATTAGTCATATGTGTCTTATATACCCTTTGGATACACAAACAACTGGTCTGTCTATATCTAATTTGCATATATATTTCTTAAATCTGTTACAAGTATATACAGTATATATATATATATATATGTGTGTGTGTGTGTGTGTGTGTGTGTGTGTGTGTGTGTGTGTGTGCAAATATAATTGGGTGACCCAATAGGGATATACCGGTCATGGGTTTACTGCGACAGAGAGAAGCCAGAAGACTGCAGCGTCTGATTTCTCCTACTCTTCGGGTTTGTCCACACGTTGCGGATTCACTTGCTTATTTTCCCACTCGGATTTTGCTAAATCCGCATGTAAAACGTCCTGCGTTTTACCTGTGGATTAAGTGCGGATTTGCTGCGTTTTTTGTGCAGATTTCCCCTGCAGTTTTACACCTGCGGATTTCTATAATGGAGCAGGTGTAAAACCGCTGCAGATTCCGCACAAAGAATTGACATGCTGCGGATTCAAATCCACAGCAAATCCGCGCAGAAAAATCCGCAGCATGTGCACAGCGTTTTTTTTTTTACATAGGTTATAATGGTACTGTAAAACGCAGCAGAAACTGCTGCGGATCCGCAGGGCCAAATCTGCTGCAGATCCGCAGAAGAATCCACAAAGTGTGCACAGACCCCTACACTGATTAGAAGCACTTCACCTTCTTATTAAACGGTGTAAATTTCGTTTGGCAGTGCAGGGGTTAATCTGCTCTGTTGAGAGCTCCTGGAGCTAAGGCTCTCAGCTGTGCACTATTAGCCACTCCCATCTCCTATATAATCTTATCTGGGTGCTGGCTAGCACTCATTGTCAAAGGTAGCTTATGCTGCAAGGCTGGAGGTTGTTGTTGGTTATTATAGGAGAAGGCTTTTGGTGGGTTTATCTGTGACTGTTAATAGGTTTTGAGTGTGTGATAATTCCCTCTCTTCTACTTTGGTTTAACCCCATCCTCCACTACCTTGTTCATTCCTCTGTTATAAATGTGATTATATTTATATGTTTGGTATTTTTCATTACTACTTTTTGTATTACCTCGTTAGTCTGATTGGTGTACTACGGTACACTACTACTCCCCTCATCCCTGGGTGGGGGAAGGATACAGACTGAGGGCAGATTCAGGAGCTAAGGCAAGGTACGTGGCCCCATCATCTTCACCATCAGAAGTAATCCAGGGAACAGGGCAAGCTAAGGTGCCCCTAACGTTAGGGACAGGGAAGGAGCCTCTGGTCCTGGGACACCCGACAACAGAGTCATGACAATACTCTTATATAAACCTCTTAAAGACACTATAATTTGTTTGCATCTGATTTACATAGATCACTGCTATAACTGTTAATAGACGGTGGTAACAACAGGTTTTGGCTCACTACTATTGCTATATCATTAAGGTTGTATTAATGTTTCTATGCCCTTTAGACACATTATTATTACTACCTGTGTCTGAGATACTTGGGCTGTGTGTTGTTTATGAAGTACATGTTATGATTGTGGCCACTATTATTGTGACTAGACTACTAATGTGACGATATAGAAGTTTCACCGACTCTACGAATGTTACTCCATTACTATATGATTGGAATTGTCAGGGGTCTTGATCTGTTCCTTATCATTTAACATTAATCTTTTTGCTCTATTAACTCAACTTTATAATTAGGATCTGAATAGGGCTTAATATAGGCCACAAGGCCTGATAGGGACCCTAGGCCCAGTCCTCATTGAGCAGGGGGCACCATTTGCATTTCTTCAGGGTGCCAACCTCCGCGGCTAGATCGGGCCTGAAAGGGATATTAACAGGGACAGTCCTTAGCTACTCATCAGGGTACATTGGCCCCGTTGTTTATATACATTTATTTTTGTTTGTCTTTCTCCTCATTTGAAGATTTTTAACACATACTTAATAAAATTTATTTTTCTGTGAACTCCAACGTCACTGACAACCATTTCCTATAGGTTATAGATAATACGCGCTCTCCATAGGTTTGTATGATTAAAAAGCCTACGCATTTATGATATACAATATGTTTTTACTTAACTCCTTTGATTAGACTAGAATAGTCTTCTGTGCTGTTACATACCTCTTTTTCTGGTATACTGACGTATACTGGCCAGACAACGACATAAAAAGAAACCATGATGTGAATAGGGCCTTACTGGTGACGATCAGATAATGTAAGCGCTAAATAACATCAGCAATTTCACAATCCTTTTTTTTGTGTTACCAATGTTGATATTAGGGACTTAGCAGATTTAATGTTTTTTTTCACTTTATCTTTACTGTTTTTTTTTAACCATTTTGTGATAGTAGTTGTCCATTTGGTTCAAATTTGTTATCCAGCAAAATCCAGAGCGTCATGTACATCGAAGAATACAGGCCTAATTGTACCTTTGTCATTATATCATGTTTATGTCCCTAATGAACAGTTAGAATGGAGAAGACCCATGTACAGATCCCTACGGTACTAACATGGAGCTTCCCCTGATCATTCTTCATTGACTAAAACATTCTGTCACCTAAATCTCCGTCACCGCCATTACCATTCATCAGCAATCCCCGAATTTGCAATTAAAATGTCGGATCATTACTGACAGTTACAAGAATAAACACCTACAAAGAAAATAACTTACCCAAATGGCCTTCATTCTGGGACAGTACAATGTAACATAAAAAAAAAATCAATGATTGTATCTTGGCTTTTAATCGGAGTCCAGGTGGCGATGGAGCCGAGCACCACTGTCAATCCCACGCACTGTTTATGCTAATATCACTAATTCCTTTACATCCGATCTCTGGGGACGCAGCCGGGACTATAATTTTTTTCTGCATTGCTATCCTGTAGCCTTTTGTTCTTTTTTTTTTTTAACTACATGTTAGTTTTTTTTTTTTAATTGCAAGCTCGGATATTGAGAGGTTAATTTTTGGACGCCTATACAAAACGCTGTAATGATGGCTTTTTTCTTCTTCTTATATCGGATTAGGACATTCCCAAAGCCGCTGTGAAAACATTATATGCTTCCATTGCGTTATCCTAATGAACACGATCTCATCTGGAGTTTCAATTTACGCTATTACTCGGTAATAATTTACTGTTTAGAATGATTACCAGCGTGATGTTTGTTTAATGACGTTTAGAAACAGAAAGTCGGCAATCGTACTAAGAGTTAATACTTACCGTATCGGGATTATTACATTTTTTAAAAATTTTTTGCTTACAGTACAAGTTTAATAATTAGAACTAAGAGAAAAAATAAAATATTGGAAAAATATATTTGTCCCCCCCTCCAATACTCTTCTAAATTACTGCTCTACCTGATATTTATTATCCGCCCTCTCTAGAGGCCTAAAATTAACATCACAGCCACTGTTTGGGTTTAATGCTAATTTTATTGAAGTTGTTTTGCAAAGCGAAATATATTAAAATTAATAGGGCAAATGACAGTGGGTTGTTAAAATTAATTACGTTGCCATTTTCTTTTTCTTTTGGTTTATGAGGCTTGGTAGTAGTAGCGAATTTCCTGTGCACCTGCTCCTGCTGTGGCCTAAGTGATATAGCGTCTACAAATCCAGAAAATTGTAGTATCAAATCTCCACACCAACTGTGCAGCAGCACTATCATCAAATCCCTGCTGAGAGGCGTTTCCCATCCAATCCCTCAGGATATTTTCTTTCCCCGGTCCCTCTGTTGCAGATCTGAACTCTGACCTGACCCTTTTCCTTACATCATGCAATGGGTGCAGCAGAAGCCGCTCTCGTCCAGGACAAGTTGCAAAGTATCTTGATACCCATAGCCTCATTAGCAGGTCAGCAATTCACTTGCCTTGGGCGACTTGGGTATCAAATTTTTGCTCTTCCTTCTACATTAATTTTATTAAATTGCTTTATGATAAACAACAACAGCTCCGTAAGTTTATTTGCTGCGACATTTTCAAAGGATTTGTGCTCTAGATATCCCGGCTTTTTGTTTTTCCGCATAGTGAACTTTAGTAACTTTTTAATTGCTTATTGTTTACGGTGATGTATCACCATGTAGAAACATTTCTAATTCTCTTCTTTATACGCTGTAACTATGATTTCCAATTGCGTATAACACGCTTGTAAAACTGGAGTTTTCAAAAGCTGTTTTTTTATTTCATGTTTTTTTCTACATTTTTCATTATTTTTTCATTGACATTTTTGGCCATGTTATCAAAGTCTATAGAGCAAAACACCTTGATATATGTCTAAGGCTAAATTCTCACATTGCGTTTTTGCTGCGTTTTTTTTCCGCAAGCGAAACCTGCTTTCTTGGCAGTAAAGAAATTGCTTAAAAGAAAGCTGCTTTGCTGCTTTTTTTTTGCTGCATTTTGTTGTCTCTTGTGCATGTTGATAGTTTAGTGCCCTCCCAAAAAACATGATTTACAGTAACTTCCTTAGGTTTTTGCACCAAAAACGCAGTAAAATCCAACACCTGCGTTTTTAGTTGCATTTTTTGCTCTTACCTATTGGTTCCTACGGATGAAAAAACGCTGCAAATATGCTGAAAGAATTGACATGCTGCAGTTTGCAAAAACGCAGCCATTTTCCAAATCAGTCAGGAAAATAAATCAATGTGTGGGCCGGACTTTTCTGAAATCGCATAGACTTTGCCGGTACTGTAAAATGCAGCTTACAATTTGCATACCAAAGCAGCAAAAACGCTGTGTGTGAACATAGCCTTAAGGGCCCGTCTCACACAGCGATCTCGCTAGCGAGATCGCTGCTGAGTCACTAGTTTTGTGACGCAGCAGCGATCTCCCCAGCGATATCGCTGTGTGTGACATTCAGCGACGATCAGCCCCCCTGCCGGGTATCGCTGATCGTCGCTGAAATGTCAGGACATTTTTTTGATCGCTGGTCTCCCGTTGACAGGCACGCATCGCTGCGTGTGACAGGCGGGAGACCAGCGATCCGCTGGTAACCAAGGTACACAGCGGGTTTCCAGGCGCGGGGCAGTGCCTAGAAACCCGCTGTGTACCTTGGATACCAGCGCCCTGAAGCAGGGAGCTGGTAACCAAAGTACACAGCGGGTTTCCAGGCACCGCGCAGCGCCTGGAAACCCAATGTGTACCTTGGTTACCAGCTCCCTGCTTCAGGGCGCTGGTATCCAAGGTACACTGCGGGTAACTAGCGATGTTTACCCGCAGTGACCTTGTGCTGATCGCTGCCTGAGCTGCCTGTTTGGCAGCTCAGCAGCGATAATATAGCGATACACCAGCGATCCTGATCATTGTCAGGATCGCTGGTGTATCGCTATGTGAGACCCAGCCTTTACAATGACAGAAAGACTCACTTGTGTAAATTTTCAGAGTTTGTAAATTTTATTCCATGCTCTTCAATGCATATGAAGGGTTTCTATTTAATCTGCAGTTTGAGACAAAAGACAAAAGACAAAACACATCACATGAACTGAAGAATATGCAATCAAGTTTACAAACTCTGCAAATTTGCAAGCGAGTGCCGATCTTTTTATCATTGTTTGAAATGGGATAACATGAGCACCATTTATTCTGAGTGCCGATTGGAAATTATATCCCTATAAAATATGTCTAATTAGAAAAAAAAAAACAAAGAAAAAAAAGTCATTTACGGTAATTGATTAATTTTTTTTTAGAGATATTCATGGTTTGTCACATACTTTGTTTCTCAATTTTCCACCTTGTAGAAGATCACTGCTTGCTTTTAGCAAATGGAAATCTTTTCTGAACTTCTTCTCGCAAAGATGCTGATCCAATGGCACCGTAGACTGGACTATTCCATCCTGTGGCGTCCAGTAAAAAAAATGACATTTTAAACGTGTTTGAACAAGATATCCCATGGACGATAGCTGGCACTTAATTACATCCTATAGATGATGGTGGCAACAGTAATAATGGAATCCATTTAGATACTAATTTTTTTATTCCCGCATAATCAAGACCCATTGATTGATTTAAAAATTTACAATAATACATAATTTTCCGAGAAAAATAAAAACAGTATGAAATTGTTCCCAATTTTGCACAGATTTTTAAAGAAGTTCTATTCACTTGCATGGTACTATGTTTACCAAATAAATGTTCTACAAGTATATGTTGAAGCTACTTATTGTTACAGAATGGCGAAGATGAAGTAATTTTTTTTCCATCTTCTCCTCATTTGAGAAAATAGGATCCAACTCTGATCCAACTCTGATCCAACTCTGATCAGCGTCTGATTAGTAAAATCATCCCGATTGGTACTATGTTTACCAAGGAAATGTTCTACAAGTATATATCAAAGCTCATTATTGTTACAGAATGGAGAAGATGGATTATTTTTTTTCCATCTTCTCCTCATTTGAGAAAATAGTATCAAACTCTGATCCAACTCTGATCAGCGTCTGATTAGTAAAATCATCCCGATTCTCTCGAATGAGAGAAAATACGGCCGTTCGACTCTAGCCTAATCCTGGACAATCCCTTTAACTTGTCCGAAACTATCTTTTTTTCCTGCCTATATTGTACTTTTAATAATATTGTAATGTTGTGTTTTTAATCTTTTAGGTTTCCCAAATCGACCAAAATGTCTTAAAGTCATAGTTAACCCTCACAGCCATAAAGGAGAAGCGTCCAATGTGTATTCCCGGCACGTTGCACCTCTTTTCAAGCTTGCTGACATTCAGACACAGGTTACAGGTAAGTTTGTTTTAATAAATAAATCAGCTGAATAGAGACAGAAAATATTGCTAAGCAACCAAGACAAGCTGAACTTTCGGCTAATCCCCACCGGCTTTCAGCGGCAGCATAAATACAGTAAATCAGGTTACATACCCATTATTAATATATCGGCTCATCTCCGGTCGTCTTCATTCAGAGCCGTATTCCCATCAGCAGTCACCGTAATCTATTAACAAACACTACATTAAAATCCGTATTTTGGATTTGTTTATGTTCTAACATAGTAAATATTTGTATAAATAACTACCTTCTTAATTTACCATTGTTTGTCTCACCTGCCCGCATGGACTCACAATGACAATTTCGTATTAGGTAACCTGTCGGTCTGTTTTTGGAACACAAACATCTAAAGAAAACTCAAAGGAAAAAATACAAACTTCAATCTTCATACAAATGTCTATACATACATATACAATCTGTATTCACATTAAATCCTAATATTGTCTAGTTACCCCCTGCCTTAAAAAAAATACTCTGACCGGTCAACACATGGACTCTGATAGACCTCTAAAGGTGTCCAGTGGTATCTGGCACCAAAATGTTAACAGGAGGTCCTCTGAATACTGTAAACTGTGAGGTGGGACATCCCTGGACTTGGGTTTTTTAGCACATCCCACAGATCATCAATCAGATTAAAGAGAAGCTGTCAGCAGTTTTTTTTTGCTGCATAATCTGAGAGCAGCATGGTGTAGTGATGGAGACCCTAATTCCAGCGATGTGTCACTTACTGGGCTGTGTGCTGTTGTTTCAATAAAATTTGTGTTTTATCACTATAGGACAAAGTGTCTTGTGCCTCCTGGTCCCAAATCTACCCTTATCACTGATTGGCAGCTTTCAGTCAATTTATAGTGCAGTCATGTGGGTGGAGTTCTACACAGCTCAGCATTCTGAGCACTGCTAGATCCGCAGCAGCGAAAACAGGGATTGTCTCAAAATAACAGCAAGCCTCCCAGCAAATTAAACATCACTGGACAGAGTTTAAAAAAAAAAATACTGAATTTGGGGGAGAGGCGTTTTCAAAACTGGAAAACACCTTTAAAAGATGTTTAAGTCAACACCTTGAACACTTCTCATGTTCTTCAAACCGTTCCTGAACAATCTTTCTAATGCGTCAGGTGCTTTATCCTGTTGAGGAAAGCCACTACCATTAGTATATACCATCATGTCATCGTAACATCTGAAAAAATTCCAGAACCCAAGTCCAGCCTTCATTGGCCAAAGTTTCTCAACAATGCGAAGAACTATACTTTTTACTACTGGGGATCTTGTTGCCATGTATTCCACAGATAAACGACTGATATATGTCAAGCTGCAATACACTTACATGTCATAACTTCATTTTTGGATTACGTTCTTCTTGGATTACGTTCTTCTTCTACGTACAGCACAGGTAGAAAGCGATAACTGGTTATATTCTTCCCAGTAACTGATGTGCTCATAATCTAAGAAAATCTAAATAGATTTAGTCTGTAAATCCACTCGTGAACTAAGCCCTGTTTTAAAGAAAACCTTTAACCTCCATGAATAACCACATAATGAATAAGAAAAAATATTACCTTTTGTGTGAAATAGGTTTTTATGTTGCAAAAAAGTTTATTATTAATCTATTTATTATGATTTTATTAGTGTTATTCCCACTTTTAGTCTAATCTATTACTCTAACCTCGCTTGTGCCTTTTTTCCTGCTCGGTACAGAACGGGTTTGATGACTGTGACACCTTGTGGCCACAGCAGGAAGATGAACACTGAAAAGCCTGCCGTGCTGCAACTAGCAAGATTTTATCTTATTGGGGTTTTTCTGGGAGTATTTTTTATGCGTGCTTTGTAGATGTTGATGAAAATGGTGGCACTTACCAATAAACTTCATGCATAAATTTTGCCTTCAGTTCTGGAATTAGAAAAACGGCAGCCATATGTAAATAATCCATTTTAGATGGAATCTAAAGCCCTTGAAAAGAAGAGTTCATATCAGATGGATCTATTCTACCCGAGGACATGGTGCTTAAATACAGCAAAAGTTTTCAGGGGATCAAGGGTAAAATTTGCATTTACCTCTTATATTGATTATATATCACTTGTAAAAAAAAACTGTAAATGCCTCAGTGTCCACAGATAAGTGTAAGAGTGAGAGGTACCTGAATAAGAAACGTAATAAAGCATCTGGAAAAGCATATACATATTTTTTTAGAATTTATAGAACTGATTTTTTTTTCATTTTTTATATAGTTATCATGTATTATGTATTTTATTTGTAGTTTTATAAAATTGAGCAAATCCCTTGAAATTCAATTTGGGCAGATTTACTAAGTTGAAAGGGAGATATCCGATTTACATTAAATAAATTTGAAGAAATTCAAATTTGCAGGGAAAAGGATAAATAAATAATACATTTTTGTCCGGCCCTACACATACCTGTCCTGCCAATGGTGCTTCCCACCTGGTCCATCAATTCTTTACCAAAAGAGTGTTGCTCACAGGTTAATTATGCAGAACACCCTAAAGACACGCCCCCGAGGATCCTGCGAGCCATATTTCCGGAATTGTATGGTGGATTTAAAGAAAATAAAAAACGGAATGCTCATGGGAGACGGTAGAAATAAAATATGATCAAAAATGAGTCACTTTTAAACTAGTGACTGGTCTGCTTTAATAAATAAGGCCAATTGTGAGTAATTTATAAATAGAAGGGACAATCCATAGTAATTATTCAGATCTTTGCTTTAGGCTGTGTTCACATCTGTATTTGAGGTACCGTTAGGAGCCTCAGTGGCAGAATTTGTCAAAAATTGTCAAAACTATATTTTATGGAAAAGTGAAGGATGCCATGAAGAAATCCCAATAGACCCTATTATAGTCAATAGGGTCAACTGGAGGTCATATTTGTAACAATTTTCATTAATGTGACCTTATGTTGCTTTTTTTTGAGAAACAGAATGGCTTAACATGGCCATAAAACTAAATTTTAAAAAAAGGAAATTCTCAAATTGTTGCCATGAGACAGAAGAAGGAAAATCCTTCTTCATAAAATGTGGAGGAACAAGGCGAAGAGGAAGATCAGCAATCTGTTGACTTGATACTATAAAAATAACGGTGGAGAAGAACCTGGTGGACCTATCTAGACAAGATCGATCCTCCTACCGATCGTACATCCATCAAGTCACCATAGCTCGAGATTGTACCAATGTCCGCTAAATAATATTAATGTAATGTATGTTTTTTAGTTTCTACGACCTCTATAATGATCGCAGACAATTTCTGAATAAGTCTTATGAAAAAAATATATTTTTAATTTAAATAATAATAATCCCAGAAAATTTAATTTTAAACACACACACACAAAAAAAAAGAAATTAAGGCAAAATAAAAAATAAAAATACAAAAATAGCCCTTTCAAAGGGTAGAAAATAATAATAAATGAATAAATAATAAAAATACATCTGATATTTGAGCCTATTTGAGTGTATCACTGTAAAATGTATCATTGACTTTAACGGTGGGTCCCAGTTTCGCTATAAATATATTCTTCTTTTATTTTACTCAAATTACCGTGTTGCCCTGTCTAGAATACCAAAAACTCATTCTTATACCAGACCTCAACCATGAACAGACAGGCATGAAAGATTTATGTAATCTTGCATATAACGATGCACATTCTTACACAAAACATCCATCTGTAAGTGTCATGTCAGTCAAGAGGAATCTTTGATGGTTGGTTACAGCTGTGGAGCCTCTTCTGGCATTGCCGCCCTACAAAATGCTAAACGTGGCTGCGCTGCTCTCTGCCATCTGCAGCTTGGCTTTTCCGTTTTGCTCTGGCATTTTATACGATGCACAGGGCATCACGATGACAATGAAGAGTGACAGATTCATTTCCTCCGGAGGGTACATATTCTGGTATGTTCTTGTGCCACCCTTCTTTTTGTGCTTTTTTGCAAAGCTACTGGTATTTGGCTTTTTTTTTAAATAAATTCTTCTGTACTTGTTCTTTACCAGGTTTTCTAGACAACACTGGATATTAATGATCAATTAATTGCTCAATTTCTCAAGATTTATTAATCATTAATATAAAATTTACTATTAAAATGTATTATACCAATCCTTATGTTCTGGGGTAGCTGAATATTTCAGTTCGAAATTTAGTCCTCCTCTTTCCCGTAACAATATGGCTGACTAAGATTAAACAGTGCCCCATGTAGAATCTTCTATTGCCATCCCCCTTATGGTTTCCCATTTAGTGCCTGAATAATGCAGTCAGACAGTAATACAGGTTTAGGCACCAAGTGTGAGATTTAAGATATATTGGTTGGCTCAGAACCTGCATTATCATTATATTTTGGTACGATTTGTAGAGACACAACCATTTGATAAGGGGAATGGTAACGTCCAGTTGCCAATTTGTTCATGAATTTCTAGGAGGAATATAGTCCAGATTTTTTTTTTATTCCAGAAACAAAATTTTATGTGTTTTAAAATAGCTTTAAGGTGTTGACCTATTTTGCATAACTATAAAAAAAATATTTTTTTTCCCTATAAGCCACTTATGGCATATACTGGAAATGTATACATATAAATGTTAATGTGTTTTTTTCTTTCTCCATAGAAACTAACTATAAAGGACATGCTCTTACATTGCTTAAAGAATGTGAACTCCGGGAGTTTGACGGGTATGCTCTTTATCTACTAAAGTTTGCATGATTGAATCTGTAGTTTGGTAGTACAGTATATACCGTATATGTAGAGAGTGTAAACTTTGCAGACCTTAAGAAAGTGAACTGAAATGTACAAAAATCTCAAGAGTAGCGACAATATCAATGGTGTTCTCAGTCAATACTTGGAACTGGATCAATCACTGTTCATATCAGGCGACTGACTGGAGACATGGGGCTGAAAGCAGAGGAGGGGGGGTGGTCTGGGAGATTAGTGTCCATTTTTTTTTATTTTGTGCAGTACTGTGGAGCAAATAAGTGATTGTACAGCTATTGATATACATTTAATGTGTAGATCAGGAAAGCTCTAAGCCTACCCACCAAAGATGTCTGTAGGGTTACATTAGCCTAGCAAAGGCCAAGAGTGTCTTTCTAGCCAGGGGCACATATAAAGCTTAATGGGGTCATAGTAAAAGTCTTATCCTGCCCCCTTCCTTCTCACACCCTGTCCACCACAAAAAAATGGCAGCATAGAGGAATCACAGAAGGGTATAACTTCCAAAATTTGAAGACAGGCTGAGGTAAATGTATTGTGGCATGAGCATAACAATTTGCCCCTTCTGAAGCTCCTTAGTGTTTTCGCCCACTACCACACACCTTGAATAGCCTCCATAGAGTATGATGCTCCCAAAATGCCCCACCCACCCACATTATGATTATCCCACTGTGAATTCCCTACACAAATTGCCCTTACAGTATCCCCTACATGCACAGCATGATGAACCAGCAGTGCCCTCAGCAAAGTATGATGATCCACAGTACGCCCAACACATTATGATGCTGCCCATAACACTTAATGATAGTGTGTGGAGCAATTTTTTTTTTAAATGTCCTCCACTCAGTATGATGTCCCCATAGTTCCTCTTCATACAATACGATGCCCCACAGTCATCACACCCAGTGTGATCTCCCCAAAACTCCCCATACAGTATCATATCCCTGAAAGTCCCAAACACACAGTATTATGACCCTCACACACAATTTAATGCTTCCACAGTCCCCCCTAAAGTATGGTACCCAATAGCCCCCACACAGTATGATAGCTCCTCCACAGTATGATGCCCACAACCCCACACACAGTATGATGTCCCACAGCCTTCCAGTCAGTCCTACTACCCACAGTATGATGTCCTAGAGCCACAGTATTGGGGCTCCACATCCCCCCTCCCCACACACACACAGTATGATGACCCCACAGCTTCTCACACAGTATGAAGCTCCCACAATCCCCAACACAATAACATGGTCCCCACATCACCCCTGCAGTATAAGGTACCCATCAGCTCTTCCCGACCACATGCACCCAGAACAAGGCCCAAACAGTCCTCCACAAAGTATCATGACACCTACAATCCAGTAGAGGGAGGCAATTGGAACAGAATATTGTGAAAGATGTATGAGGTCACGGCAGACTTAGCTGACTGGATTGGGGATGGTGATGGAAGGGTGTTGAATGAGACTTGATAATTTGAGCAATGAGCTGTCAGGAGAACGTTCTATAGAAATGAATGTACAGAGGTGGTGGGCATCCGGAGCTAGTGCTCCATAGGTCATGGCTGGCCTCAATGTGTTCAATACATAGTAGCAACTACTCTGCTGCAATGACCACTATTCTAAGCAATTGGCAGCACACAATACAGTAAAAAAAAAGTCTGACAGTGAAACGACTATCTATCTATCTATCTAGCCAAAAAAGATGAAGGCCACACTCCAAAAGTCCAAAATATAGTGGTTTATTGACCCATCATGTCAGGGCGACGTTTGATTCCAAATGTGGAACTTTATTAAGTCACAATTTTAACGAAACGTCGCCCTCGAATGATGGGTCAAAAAAGCACTATTTTAGACTTTTGGAGTGCCGCCTTCATCTTTTTTGTATATATTGTATATATTGTGGGTTGGTTTTTCCCAGTAAGCTTTGCACCTGCTTATAATCTTTTGCCTTGCCTTGCTATATATATAATTTTGTGGTAGATCGGCTCACTTGGTTGCATACGGAGGTAGACAAAGGAACACTATCTCTTTTAAGACTCTTGGTTTATTAGGAGTGCTTCATAAGCCACTGCAGAGTTATCAAAATAAAACAAGGTCTTTCTGGTCTAAGGAAAATCAAAGGAAAACACAAAGGACAGTCCATGTGGTTGTGGGGATCTGCCCGTTCAGGAAAACCAGCATACACAGGTTCAGCTTCCTTGTTAGGACACATAGCACTGGAGTTCCACTCTTCAGGCCTACCGAACACGGAATGCCTCTGGAGGCCAACTATTTAAGGTGTACAACCTCTCACCTGCTCAATGGTTGTCCACAAAAACCTAGCCCAAAAACCCTATACATATATATGTATATATATTAGTAAAAATAATAAGTGGAGGCATGCCTCAACTTCCATCGACCTTGTGGGTTCAGTGAGTTCTCCACCATCTTCATAACAATGTCTGGCCTGTTTGAAAGTCACTGCACCACTACAGCCTGTAATTGACTGTAGTGGTCAGATTAGTGGAAGACTGCATAATCAAGGAAATATCCAATGATGTGCTTTTCTAATCCCCTAACCACTGCAGCCAATCAAAGGCTGCTGTGACTCTTGAACGGAGCAGACACTGCTGGAGATGTCCGGAGCGGCTTGTGCTGGATCTGCAGGAGTGCTGACAGGTAAGTATGCCTCTGTTTATTATTTTAGTCAATTCATGCAAAAAGAAATAACTGTTGGACTATGCCTCCAAAAATGCCTCTGTTGTTGAGAAAGTAGAGAATTTTTAATAACAAGTTATATGCAAAAGTTCTGTGTTTTACAAGCACTTTGCACTTTTGCTCACTTCGGATGATGAGATAACCCCTTTAGCTAAGTGTTTCGTACAGCTGACTAGAAGCAGAAGTAACAAATATCAAGCTGAAAAATTGGACAATTGTATAAATCTCATTTTAGTAGGGTGATGGATATTAATTTTCCTTTCATGCAGTATGATCTACAACAAAGTGTAAAGGTAGCAAGTAAAACCACTGTAAATACAGAATTCTTGCATCCTGGGACTACAGCCGGCTGCTATTTCCTTATTTTACACTGAAGCAGTTAATCCTTGAGGCCGATAGACTACAGAGGGAAGGTGGGATCTACATGACATCAGTGGAAGTGACTGACAATATATTACCCGATGCATTAACTGCCTGGCAAAATTATCGGTGTTCTGTATTGTTCCACCTTGCCACCCATGTAATGTCATTCTTTCTTTTAAAGAGAATCCCAAAAGCAAAAAAAACAGCTAACGTACAAATTTCTGAGCATATGTTTACAAGTAATTTTCCTATAATTACACTCCTTATTAGACACGAAGCGAATCATTGTTTTCTTTTATGCAGAATTGGCAAAAGTAGTTTGTTCTCTCAGCTAAAATAGTGTCCTTTCCATTATTTCCTATTTACATATTGCTGACTTTGTTTGCAGGACTTGACAGTCCTCTTCCAACAAACAAGCAAAATAGAATAATTAGGTGAAATCTTGCTTTAAAAAGAAAAGTATTTAAAGCAATTCTGTCTTGAGTACAATTTAGTTATTGCTGGGACTTCTTTGTAATGAATAACCTGTTTAGTAACTTTCATAATAATGAAAAAAAAACAATGACAGATGACCTGATGAGATATTTACCTCCAGGATGGTGCTTGATATTGGAGGGAATTTATTTTTCCCTTTTTTTTATTAATGTTAACATAATAATAAAAGAAAAAACAACCATACTTACCATCGAAATCCGCCACTCACTCCTCTGCTGACACTCTGGCGATCTCTGCCGACCACCAGTTCATTTTAGGTCTTGGAACAAGCATTAAGCCGTGGATCGTTCACGTGTTGAACCATAAAGGTCCATCTTGGCTTTTTGAAAAGTTTGAAGATATGAGAGTAGTAAAGCATACATTATACTATAAAATTAATTAAAAGTAATAAAATTAAACTATAAAAGAGGTAACCATAGCACTTGTAAAGTACCGTAGTTTTTTTTTAAAGTTTTTTTACGCCACAGACTTCCAGACATCAAGAATAACAAATTCGGCAAAATTTACCCACTGCGAGTCCAGCTCTGCTTCTTTGTTGCTACCCCAGTTTTTATTGACAGGCTGCAGCGGTGACATAATGACTATGGGGCACATGACCACTGTGGCCAATCAGTAGCCTCAGCAGTGATGGACCACTCAGCCGGAGATTGGACCCAGTGGTCACATGCACTGTAGATGTAACTTAACTGCTGAAGCCTGTCTGAAAAAAGTAGGGCAGCGACAGACACAGTGCTTGACTCGTAGGTGAGTATTGCTATGTTTGTTGGAAAAAATGGAGTAAAATACAAAAATGCTCCAAGAGTTTATATTGAAAGTATATCAAGTTAAATATTAATCATGACAATTCTGTCTAACACAATCACAAATGAAGTTAAGACATCCTCTTAGAAGATGCAGAGGAAAAAAAAGAGCAAGAGAGACTTGCCCCTATAAATGTCTTAAATAAGATACTTTTCCAACCCAGGTTAAGATTTAATAAGGCATGCTCACAGAACACATGTAGATATTTAGTGCATTTAGAAGATATAACAGGCATCGGCTCCTATACACCCGACGCATGTCGTCACCTCAGTGACTTCATCAGGGTCAGGGATGGATGTTACTCCATTTTTTCCAACTCAGGTTAGTTATTTATATTCAGGTGCCAATCCATATTCTATTTGGGCATATGAGTTTGCTATCGTCTCTGCCTTTGCACTTTATTGAGCTATATAGCACTTGTTTACATGAGATTTTGCATGGTATCACCTATATATATAATATTATGCATACTTTTATTTGTCTATATGGGCTTTTTATAAACCCCTGATTGATGTTATTTACTCAACCGTTGCTCGTTTGGGCATTTTGTGTTACTTTCGTAACCATTTTTTGTGTATTTTAAATGTTTTTAATATCCTGTTGTGTTTTTTGTGTATATCCTTGAAAAAAAAATTTGTTATTTTGTATGGTGATCCCTGCTTTTCTAGAATGTCTCCTTTTGTCTTTGGTGGTATTCATTTAACTATAGACATACTGCAGGTTTGATCCCCCCATTTGTAATGGTGCCCTCTATCTTATCTATTTGTACGTCTTTGTGCTCATCAGCCGCAGGCAGTCCGCTGGGGGGTAATAGTACCAGCTACGGCCGGTATGAAGTCTTCAGGCGTCGCCCGCCTACTCACGAATAAGCTTCTGGCGGCAGCATGCGGTCTCCGGTTTTGCCCATTGAGCCCCTAGTCCATCAATTTGCAAAGCTGTAATAGGCAATGGGGAGGAAGTCTCCACTCGATATGTGCTCTGCCGCACTCCTGTCAACAGGGTGGAACGATGCTTACAGTCCGGCACCTGGCACTCGCTTCCCAACGTGAACACCGTACGCTCTATGGCTGGGCGCCCGATGCTCTGCGCACTCA